>JAOBRD020033575.1:0-10629 GCA_027575215.2 Hydrozoanthus sils
AACAATAATAACGGTTTAATGTCAGCATATGCACGAGGTGGCTCTTCATCTGATATAAAAGTAAAATAGAACAAAATAAAAATATTTTACGTTACAGTTCAAAAATTGCTATGGAAAAAATACAACTATGCGAAAGACTATCTACACTGTGAGTAATGTACAAAATTTGAAAGAGGAAAAGAAAGTATCAATACGTTGTTGTGTTAAAAAGTGATGTTGTTTGGTTTTAGTAGAAAAGGACTTAAAATCGGTGCATGTCCTAAGATTAGTGGGTAGGTTGTTAGAAGATTTGAGGCGGAGTCCTGGAAGATGCCCTTTTCCAGGGGTACCTTCGAGTCTCGTAGGTCCGCCAGAGAGCAGTGTTCTAGTTGTAAATGATTTCTCAAGCTTTAAATACGAAGGCCAGTTTTCTGTATACAGCGCCTTATGTACCGCTTTTAATAATGAAAAGTTCTCCTATCATTCATTGGCAGCCATCCTAATTTTAATATGTCAGTAATGCATGTCTCTACCATATCTCCCATAATTATATAAAACTTGCACATGCAAACTGAAGGCACTGAAGACGTTGCAATAGAAAGTCTGGCAAAGGGTAAAAGATAATGTCACAATAATCCATCTTTGAAAGAACTAGTAGTATCGCCAGTTGCTTTCTAAATTTGAATTCTGAAAAGTTCTTGATCTTCCGTAGTATACTGTGTGCCGTAGCAGGATTTTGCAAGATCCTTAACATGTTCATTCCACTTAAGATGCTCGTACAGATGAACACCAAGTAATTTACTGTCTCTAACTGTGTTCTAACAATTTCTGTCAAAAATATTCGGTAATTTGATCATAGCTTTTGCATGTTTTTTTTTTCTTAACAAACTTTTCTGTTGGCTCACGAAACAATAGATGAAGAATGACGCTACCCCTAAAAAATAGCAAGTGAAAATATCTAGAGGTTTCTTAGTTCTTCGTGACTACTCAACTAACTGACTGTTTTTGACAGCTACTGAGTACTCACGCTCTATTGGTCCACGGCATTAAAGCACTTGGTTTTGATTATTCTTGCAGTTTCTTCAGCTTTTTGGGATATCGTTTCGTTTTCTTTTACGAGAGTTTGATGAAAATATCGCAATACGAGTCGAAATCGGGATTTTACCTATCCCAATCGCATATTGGTCGGAATTCGGGATTTTCAAGCAAAATCGGGATAATCCCGACGAAATCGGGATGGTTTGACAGTCTGTTGTTTGATAATGTTGGCAGCTAATTCAGTTGTGAACTGAGTAGCCAGCCATTAACTTGCTCGCTAGCTAACTGATTGCACTATCTGACTTAAAGGCCCCATGCAAACCAACTAACCCAAATTAGTTAAACATGGTTTAATTTAGACAAGTTTAAGTTAACTCATTTAGTTTAAAAAACTGCTAAGACCAAACAAACCAGGTTTGGTTAAACTACCTCGTTCTGGGGTATCAATTCTCCTTACTCACCTCCACCGCAGGACATTGTAACAGTTTGTAAACAAATATGACGGTCATTGTTGAAGCGTCGGCGATTTTGACAATAATTTTCATAGAACCACGCTTTCAAGTTGAGGCTGATGTCGTTCCCTATTAGTCTTTTCTGTTGCAAGTTGTAAGCCGTTCTTGGGTGTTTCCACCCCCCCTCCCCTCCCTTCCCAAATATCTAAGAGTATAAGAGTCTCGTTTTTCTCCCACGTCCGTCTGCATTTTTTGCATCAACCTTAAATCTACCTACCCGAGATAGTTCATTCGAACATGGTTTAATCCCAGTTTAGTTACAAGCGTGCATGCAGTTTGAACGGATGCACTGGTTAAATAACCACATTTTAACCATGGTTAAAGTCCGGCGTGAATGGTGCAATCCACAGTCATTTCTTCTCACGAAAACACAAGCAGTCAACGGTTTATGAATGCTTACGTATGTGTGTATGTTTGTGTGTACATACATGCTTGTAGTCAGTAGCCGGTATGTATGTATATATGTAGTATGAATATAATACTATGCATGCTTGTAGTCATTATGTATGTATGTTGTACTGTGCCAGTGTAGTACGCATGTATCAATGTGTGTATGTTTGTTGTTTCGGCCCATGTAACAGGATCCACAGAGGTCTTGGATTCCGGATTCCGATTCCCTGGATTCCGGATTTCGACCCCGTGGGTCCTAAATTCCGACCCTCCGGATTCCGGACTCCACTCTTTGTTTTGCGGATTCCAAGACAGGCCTAAATCACTAGATTTCAAATTTAGCTTCCAAAAGCATTGTTTTTTGCAGTGTGTTTTCACCCTTTTGAAAAATATTGTCATGTTCTTCGGCCTCAATATATCTTTGTCTTGGTGTTGTTCGCGGCATTTGCTTTTTTGATATATTTTTTTTAAATCGGTTCTTTTCGGGTCTGAATGCAGGTACCCAGATTTCAGTAATTAGACTATTTTTTGGACAATTATCAGTTATTGTTTCTATGGTCATTTACCCTTTAAAAAACAGCCCAGTAGTAATTTCTAAGGTCATGTTGCTATACTACTATTGTCATACGCCCTTGTATTTAAAGGTCTTGAACAGAGTTTTATTGTACACTCCCCTGAAGGGCATTTTAGTGAAATGCTTCACAGCATTTTCGAACTGACTACAATGAACAAAGTTGAATACAAAAGAGACTCAGAAAATGAGGACGTACACAATGACGATGAGGATGAGGGTCTGCTTAGTAATAGCATTGGTTATGCTATCTAGTAAATGACCTATAAATTGTTAGGCTACGAGCAGTCCCGGGGCACGGGCATCCTCGCTTGGAAAATTTTGCATTTTGCAAATTGTGTTTCTAGAATCACTAAAACTGAGAATTGTAAAAAAAGTGGTCGTGAATTTTTGTAAGGTGAAGTACATTATAAGCATCACAAGCTCCTTATTCTTCATGTTGAATCGGTCTAGTGAGGTTAAGTCAAGTAGAAGCTAGTGCCCATTCCTTGCTCATTGTGATACGCTATAAACAGCTGAACATGAACATATTGGGATCACATCAGCATCAAGTATTACGAAATCAAAACCAGTCTGTAAAATTCCACTTGTCATGGTAAAAAATCTTGCACTCTGAAAGTACCAAAGTTTCTTTTCCTGTTTTCATTTCTTGTTATAAACTCGTTTTCTATATTCACAAGTTGTATGCTATCAGTACGGGCCCTCTGGGTTATTTAGCAAGGCCGCGTGATTGAAGCGTTTTTGCGACATTTTTGCTCTTGCTGTTTATAACGCACGTTCGCCAGAATCACTTATTGCGGGGTTGACGTAAATCAGAATACTGATCTTTATCATAACACTGACCGTACTTGTATTAGTAGAATCGAGACTTTTTATTGTTTTCAAAGGTCTAAAAAACATTCTAGTTTCTCTCGATCCATTAAAAATTGGCTTTTTAAGAGCAAATGTTGTAAAGTTATTGAGGGGGGAGGAGGTGCCCAGCTCCGCGGTTCCTGCTGGTACCATTCGATTACACTTTCATCTTCCCCGCAGAAAAAATTTATAAGTACATTGGCGATCCTAGCAATAGGATTATAACCATCGTGACTATTAGAAGATTGTGAGAAGATACGACGAATTGGATAGGAGCCACATGCCTTCATTTGACTCGCTGCGCATGCTTTCTGCACGTGATGAATGCAGGGCATATGATCTAAGGGTCCAATATAAGTCCTTTTATAACCACAATGCAACACATTTTAGTTGTTATAGTTTATAAATAGTTCGTTCCAGGTATTTTGAGAAGAAATATTCTAATTAAACTAAGCCAGTTCTCTGTAATCACTAAATATTCAGGCCCGTAGCCGTTGCGGGAGGGTGCGATCGAACGAGGAGACGGAACAAACGAGTGCCGAAGGCGTGACACTCTGGCAGCGGGGGGGGGTTCGGGGTATGCTACCCCGGGAAATTTTGAAAATTAGGTTGTCTGACATCGAAATGTAGGCAGCCAAAACAAACTTAAAAACGTGGATTTTATCCAATATTTTAAACTTCAAAATCAATGTTTTTGGACGAGCAACTTCTTTATAGTTTTTTTTGCGTAATTTCATTTGTACTACACAAACAGTGACTCAGAACATAACAATATACGTGTTTTTTTAACCTTGCACCTTTTTAAGCAATTGATATTGTCTCCAGTTAGGTGCACGTAGAGGATGTTGCGTTTCTGATTTGTCGATTAACAAAAAAGTGGACCTTCGCAGCCTGTAAGGGAGGGGAGGGGGTGCGGGCGCAAACATCGCCCTCCCCCCCCTTCCTACGGGCCAATTATTTATTCTCAGTGATCATCAGAATTTCAGCTAAAATCTTAGGTCATTCACAGCAATCAGTTTAAAACCCCATTCATAACCCCTTTCTCTGTAACCTCTTATGATTGGCAGTTGAACATATGAAAACTTCGTAACTATCAACTGAAGTGGATTCCGGATTCTGAGCTCTTTGTATTTCGGATTCCAAATAAAATCTGGATTCCGCATTCAACAACTATGGATTCCAAATTCCAACAGTCAAATTTTGCTGGATTCCGGATTCCGGTCTCTGTTACATGGGCCGAGTTGTTTGTGTGCAACAGTTAATCCTTTTTAATAA
This sequence comes from Hydrozoanthus sils, assembly GCA_027575215.2. Lineage (NCBI taxonomy): Eukaryota > Metazoa > Cnidaria > Anthozoa > Zoantharia > Hydrozoanthidae > Hydrozoanthus > Hydrozoanthus sils. Next base: position 4,618 of record JAOBRD020033575.1, read on the forward strand.
CTGTATAAAAGATCAATTTTACTGATAACAGCAGAAAAACTTCTATTGCTAACTAGAACCAGGACTCGATAATTGTAACAAACCAATCATCAAGTTATCAGCGAGCTGTCTTGGTTCTTTTTACTATGGTAGAACAAAGATCCCTTTCTAAGCAACGATGACAACAATAGGACTCTTGAAAATGAACTATACATCCTTTTTGTAAGGAATTTTGTCGTTTTAAGGGAAAGTATCATTATGAAACTCGTTGATACCTTTAAAATATAGAAAACGCCAATAATCAGAAGATTAATTACCGTCTGACTCAATTTCTATTCGAGCTCACACATTTATTCGCGGTCTGAAAAGGCGAGACGCCGCGTCGACATTCACTTGGTGAGGATCAAATCCAATAAAAAAATTGGTAAGTAAATAATAGATACAAATTGCTTCGTAACTATTAGAAATTGTCCAGCCTATTCAATCAATTATTTAATCGAAACGAAAGCTTTTTAAAAAAGGTTGGATATGCATGTGTTTTGGATGTTATTTTGCTACTTTTTAATTTTTCTATATGGCTCAGATTTTTGAAGTGGAAATTTTCTTTGCTCTTCTCTACAGGTTCAACAAATTTTGTTGTCACAAAATAATCAACTGCCCTCATTTTATAGTGAGCAAAAGAGTTATATAAACTCTCACTGATTCAAATTTTACACTTTTACTGACAATTTTTCTACACTAATACATGCCGATTTAATTCTTAAGTTCAAAGTTTAAGCAAGTTAAACGTCAAAGGACTAGGCTTTCTAAAGTGCCAGTAAGAACCGACATTGATGTAGAGCCAGTTCGCGGTCGTTTAAGTCAATATTTTTTTAACTGGGCATAACACGACTTCATGCTTCAAAAGTTTTACCAGAACTATATGTGCTTTTGCACTAGATCTTTGCTTGACTTTGGAAAAGCTAAACAGTGCACAATTTCCATTAACGGGAAGTCTAAAAGGCAAACACAGAATATATACACATTTTGGTAGCCATCTTAAAAGAAACTTCTCGATTCTCTGACCGAAATAAACTTCGTCAGTTTGGTCAACCATGAAAAGATAAGCCAAGGTATTTGAATATGAGATATATATGGGTGTCAACGTAAATGTGTGCTCTTGGAGAAACCATTACACAGAAGCTTCTAGACTGTTTGCTGGAAGAAAGCAAGATGAAATAAGCCCACTAAGATCTTAGGAAAGTTTAACAAGTAAAATTGAAAATGCTCGAGCTAATTTTGTGTTAACCTCTTGGATTTGTTTCTTCATTTTGAATTTTATTCAAACAAACTTAATTAACAAATGAAAAATGGAAACAAAATGAAGAACAAAGAAGAGAACGAATTGGTTATGTCTTATGATTTGAAGCAAAGTAAAATCACACAGCAGCGCTTTCTGGGTACAAAAGTTTAAACATTACGACTGCTATTTTAGAAATTATTCCAAATCTGACTGAATAAGTATGAAGTATCTTCAAGATATACAAAAGCTACTTAATAATTGCTGGATGATTAAAATCTAACCTTACACCTCTGCGGAGAGAAAGTTTTAAATTAAAACTATTAAAAGTGGTTTAAAAAACTGATTAGATTGCTATGAAAGGGAGGGACAGAAATCTAATCCAACACAACTTTCTATGTTTTGTTCTTGAGTACATGGCCGTGTGAAAAAGCGCTGATAGACTGTAGCTAGCTCTCACATTCTTGTTAAAGGTAAGAGAACTTTTTTGATGCTTTGATTTTTGACCAAAGCGTGCCCTCACACCCAGGAAACAACTTTCTTTTATCAGTTCTACTTCCGTTTCAACGAAACTGATGAAAATGTTTTACCCGGGTTTCTTGAACACGATAAAGTTCCAATACATGCTTTTTATAAGAACAGGTTGAGACTCGTGCTCGATGGTTGTTATTTAAAAAAAAACAACTGAACTTCGATCTTTAACTTAACAACACGAAACGTCTCAGGAAAAATGACTCGGCGAATCCACGATAAATCCGCGGGGATGAACTTATCAAATCGTTTTCCAATACATGTACCCCAATACTTTAGGGTTAGTTTTTCTTCGATTTAAAATACATATAGAACATACATAAATAAGTTAAAGAACGATTTGAGGCTCAAATCGCCTCGGTCAAATTTACTTGTTCTCATAAAAAAAGGCGTGTACGCAGAAAGTTAACTGCAGGATGGCCATCGTTTCTGCTCTTTCTTTTACGAGTGTCAAAAAAGCAGATAAACTTAAGATGCTCTACTGTTGTACTTTAGAACCCAACGACCCTCTATAAAACTTTTAAACTTGTGAAATTCTTAAAATTCTGAACTGTTATATTAAAGATTAGAACACTTTAATTTTTTTTAATCATTTCAGTCCCATTTGTATTGGTAATTCCCCCATTTAGAGTGATTAACCCTTTCAGTCCCAGTTGTATTGGTAATTCTCCCATCTATAGAGTGGTTAACCCTTTCAGTCCCAGTTGTTTTGGTAAATTCTCCAATCAGAAGTGGTTAACCCTTTTTTCCCAGTTGTGTTGGTAATTCTCCCATATAGAGTGGTTCATCATTTCAGTCCCAGTTGTGTTGGTAATTCTTCCATAGAGTGGTTAACCCTTTAAGTCCCAGTTGTGACGGTAATTCTCCAACTCCCATCTAGAACCATACTGCCCATGGATAGTAGTTTGCTTTACTTGATCAATCCTCATAAATATAACAACTGTTATTACCAAATGTCTTAATTTGCATGTTTTACTGTATGTAAGGAGAAGCTAGGTGTCGCTATCTGACTGGGATTGGAAGGGTTTCACTCCGTTTTTTCTGTCTCTGTATAGCTTGCACCAAAGAATTAGAAAGGCTAATGCACGGAACGTTAAATTGTTAAACTTCATAGGCAATAATATGGCCGCAATATTTTGCGATGACTCGGATTTACTCTAAATTATTTCTACTGCATGTCAAACCTCACCCAAAATTTCAAGTGTTATTTATCTGCTTCTGTTAACTCAAATGAGCTTGTTGCAGCCCTACTCTCCCCCCAATATTGAAGATAGCAGGATTGGCCAAAATTACGTGTCTGTGAAAAATATCGCAATGCAAACTTTAGAGTACCAAGGTACAAAGCAAATGTTAATTGGATTTTTACTAACTCATAAGCGTACTTTTCCCCTTACATGAATACACAACAGCCAAATAATATTTGTGTTACCGTTTCCTTCAGTTCAGTTTTAGGGATGAAGAACCTCACAACTGTTCCTTCGTCGCCGCTAACAGGAACACAAGCAGTTACCTTAGCAGTTGTGTACGGCATCACAGTTACAGTAGCATTACTAGGAAACATTTTTGTGATTCGAATAGTGACCCAAACCAGACGACTGAAGACATCAACGAACATTATGATTGTACAGCTAGCTATGGCTGACCTCTTGGTCACCCTCGTTATGATGCCGATGGTGATATCCAGCATCTTTGGGGGATTTCCCCTCTGGTTTGGAGGTACAATTGGAAAGATCACCTGCAAGATGGTTCATTTCCTTTCACATATAACCATTGCTAGTTCTATTATAACTTTAGTTTTAATGGCCGTTGAACGGTTCCTTGCTGTCATTTCCCCACTAAAACGAGTTTATTACTTCAAAAGTAAGAAAGCAGTGACATTTACTATTTGGGGAGGATCTGTATTGATTATGCTGCCCATTCTTGTCGCCGCAAACACAATTGAAGTTGCCGAGGGCAGGTATCTCTGCTTAAATTTGTGGAGAGCACTTGGAGATCCTTGCAATGTTCAACGAGTATTCTACTCTGCAATGTTTGTTCTTCTCTACGCCTTGCCACTAGCTCTGATGGCTGTGCTCTACTCACTCATCTGTCACAAGTTGTGGTTTCGACAGCTTCCAGGTAGTGTTGTCAGTCGCAACGAAAAACTAGCACAAGCAGAAAAACGTTGCGTTGTAAGAATGTTAATAGCCATTGTTGCAGTTTTTGCTCTGTGTTGGTTTCCTGCTCATGTCAATCACTATGCTAACAGCTTCTCCAAAGGGGGGTTCGGTGTAAAATTGCCCATTTGGGCAAAGCTTGTGAGCTATTGGATAAGTCATGCTAATAGCGCTATTAATCCATGTTTGTACATCTCCCTCAACAAGAAATTCCGAAAAGCATTCAAAGAACTTTTTATTAGCAGGAGAAAATTTAATGTTGTGTTCTTTCGATTATCCAATTCGTCATTGACCCAAAGCAGCACCTCAAATCGCGCGTTGTATCAGAGGGCGAGTCGGCGAACAAGTCTTGTTTCGATTCGTCAAAGCTCGAAGACATGTCGTAGCTTTGAATAGTCGTGAGGATCATTTGTAAATCTGAGTTACTTTAAAGGTTATATGATCACTGTTAACAACGCATCTCTAACATCGATTGTTTTCTGGTTAATGCCAAAAACTGATAGATGTTGAAGAGTGACACGACAAACTTCTGCATCCCTGCGACAATGTGATTACATAGATTGTCAGATTAGGATGATTAAAAATAGGTTGTGACACCATTTATAACATAGAGAGTAAAATTAATTCGAGCTAATTGGATAACAACGGGGGCACTTTCTCTGAACTCACGGCAAAATTGCTTGGCGCTGATCAGGGCAAAGTGGTATACTTCCGAATATTCTAAAAGTTTTCCGAAAATATTTATGCTCATTCCTGGCCATTTTAGAAGATTTTCGTAAACTTCCGAAGTTTCCGAACACTTCCTAATATTTCCGATTTTCAAAAATCATATCCAGAAATTGCAAAGATTTCAAACACCTTCGCCAATTTTCTAAGAAACTTAGGACAAATTGTTACGTGGAATACCGTGGAAAATGGAAAATTTTGCCCTCGATGATATAAACATATAATCGTAAGATTCCTCACCGACTCGGGTAGTTTTGGAAAAAAATCTAGATATTACGATTACCTATACGAATTTGATTTAGAATAAGAAGCGATGTGAAAGAAAATGGGCTTTGGGAGATGATCGGAGGTTTCGCCCATCCCTCAAATTTTGAGAAAGTTTGACCCATTAGTAAGATAAGCAGTTAGTTTTTTGGATTTAACAGTAGCTTGAACCAGCTTATTTCTCCGGTCCCCAACAGAAAAATACAAATACAAATACAAATACAATAAAGAATCCCAAGTGGTTTGAAGCAGATTACTATACTACGCACAAGCGTGACGGGTTCGAGTTTTGGATCAACGAAGACAAATCAGTTCATCGGCTTAAAGTGGAACTCCATATCTTCCTTCTGCCAGTAATGGCCTGTAAACACTACGCTGGACAAATTTAATGAGAGATACTTTTCATGGTTAGGCCTACGCATTTACGCTAACCCAAAATAGTGGATGAACTTGTGTTTTAGTGTAAACAAAAACGTTTCAAAAACAATTACGTCAGGAGTTATTACGGACACTTTTGCGTCTTTCAAATGAGGATCATTGCAAACCATTTTATTGTGTTTTCAAAGTGAAAATAACAGTGTTGAAACTTTCCCGCGAGGTGTTAGCAAGACCTGAATAGACAGCTTGGTAATAATAGTAACTTGTGCTAAGCTAATATTTATGCCGCAAACTGATAACAGATAAAAGATAGCCTTTGGCGTGTAGTAATTTACCAAGCCGACAATCGATTATCAGTTATGAAATGTTGCAATAGGCAAAAGAGTTGTTCGAAATTTTTCAAAGTTTTGAGACCGTTTCTGCTACACTTGAGGTAAACCCTTCATTGCTGATAGAGAGAAACCAGTTTCAATCCTCAGGGGCAGCAAAATGTTTTTGTTAAAGGTAAATTATCTCTTTGCTCTTGAAATTGGAAGTGAAAGAAACTGAAATACTGTTAAAAGTTAAAAAAAGGAGAAATTGGTCAATTCACCATCTACTACTGCTGCTGCTGCTACTACTTCTACCACTACTACTACTACTACTACTACTACTACTACTACTACTACTACTACTACTACTACTACTACTACTACTACT
>JAOBRD020033684.1:0-10628 GCA_027575215.2 Hydrozoanthus sils
TTGGTTAGGGAGTACTCAATCTCAATGATCAATGTTCATGCCATTACTTCCGTGGGTGAGTGCTTCCAGTCAAAAACAGTTTTAACAAAGAAAGAATTTCCTAATTGTTCAGTGTTCGACGATAATTAGCAATGCCACCTACTCACCCGATTCTCCACCACTGGTAATTGCGACTCCTGTGCCTTATTCGTTTTCCTGCTTTTCGCCCCTGATTGGCTCTCTGATGGACTAAAAATAGAAAAGACAATTCTGCTACAAGGTATGTTTGTTACACCAGCCATTAAGTATGCTTAACCAGATATACGCTCGTGGTATAAATGTGCAAAGGTAAATGTAGTTAATTTTTCCATATTTCAACAATGGAGCCAATTATTTTGGAAAATGCTGCTTAGTAGGGCTAAAAGAGTGACCAGTCACATTGCAAAGTGAATACTGAATAAATTATCCTTTCAAACTATCGCGACGATCGCAATAGCCAAACATTCTAAAACCCCAAATGATTTTTTTTATATTTTAAGAAAGAAATGTTGTCCATCAAAATCCAAGACCACGGCTATGTGGCTCAAAACGCACGTTTGTTGATCTCTTGCCTTGTTCTCTTTTATATCATACTGTAGCTTGTTAAGAGTCATTACTATAAATGTTTGTTTAAAGTGTTATTTCTTTGTGATAAACTTTTTTTTACTTCTGGATCTCTCACAACTAGCTGGCTATTCTTTCCTGCCTAAATCTATTCTAAAATTACTTATGAGAAACGTGAGTAGTTATCTTTCAAGGAACTATATTGTATTTAACACTTTTTATATTTCAGTTGAAGTGGATAGTGGCAGAAGATAGTGGTGGATGTTCATTAAGCCACCTATAAATCGAAATTGAAATTGAATACGTATTTTAGTATATACCAACGAGGCACCTGATCTGTGGAAGTTTCCTTCAAGAAAAAAGTAGGATTTGTAAGAAAAAAAATACTTTTATTACTTGAATCAAGGAGCGTTACAAAACTAACACATGAGCAGCCTAAATTACAACAAACCTGGTTTTGACAGCTTGTCAACTACAAAATCTCGTGAATTGCGTAAAACAGAGAATTTCTTTAGACTCTTTTAATAATTCCGTGTTTTTGTTTCAAAACTTTTTCAATATTGTGACCCGGAACGGAAACGAAGCGAGTTCTTCCGTCCACCATTTTGTTTCGGCGTCATTATCAACTATTTCGGAGGTAAAATATATTGTCTCGCATTTACTATTTCTAAACCAATCAAGTCACGCGTGGCCGAGCAGGTATATACTAATAAGAGTTACAAACTCGGTAAACAACCTTCACAAGTCACCTTCAATTCTGGGGATATATTCCTTTCTGGCTTACCTCCCAACACCTGGGCTTGGGTGCCTCCGCTTTCTTCCTCTTTTCCCTTGCTGCAAAGTGCTGGACTCTTCCTCAGCTTGCAGCTCGGTGCCCGGTGGCGGAAGAGGTTCAGTGTTCTTGGGAGGTTGGGGCGGTGAACGGCTCTTCAATGAGTACAAAACTGGATCGTGCGAACTTTGCTTAAAGCTGAAGTGGATTCAAACCAAACCATGAAAGTGATACACTACGTTAATAAACGTTTTGTTGCAAAAACTTATTGGTAAGAAAATTTCATTTGAGTTCGAAGTACAATAACAATATTTAAGATATCAAAAGGTGATAAACTTCAGAAGTTGTTAAACTACCATAGAATTCTGAAAGTAACGCCCCCCCCTCCCCCCCCTCCCGAAAGTAGTAATTTGTTTTGTTCACTGTTTGTTCATCGGGTTATGTTTCTTTGTAGGAATATGAATATCAATGGCATTGACTTTTAAATTTCATAATACGTGCCCTCTTTGTCTGAGACCATTCGAAGTACAAACGTTTTTTACCTGACCGAAAATAACGGCTACCCAAAAATAGCGGCCCCTTTTGCCGCCAAAATCCAGAATTAACGGTCGGAATTCTATGGTTTACTCGTGCTCAAAGACTATTTTTCGAAATAAAAGTTTGACTCGGCTTGATGAGAAGAGGATGAACTGCACAGGATACCAGTTCAAAACAATAAAACCGCCCCTGCTTAAAAATTACATATTCGGTTTTTCCGGTCGAAGTAAATATTCTAAGCCAAAGCAACAAAATCATATTTCCCACGTAGGCGAATTTCATTGCTTACATAATAAAAGTATAAATTCAGCTTCCACATTTAAACGAAATTAGTCGAAAATTCGATAGAGTGTAGTGCAGTTGGTAGTCAGTCAAAAGTTTTAGCTTGATACATTCCTTTCGGAGAATGAAGCCTTTTAAAACACCATAATTTACAGTAATCATACAATCTTTGTAATTTAACAACTTTGGAAGCCATGTTTCTCTCAAATTATTCTGTTTATCGAGCTAAAATTCAATGATTCTTCACTTTGCGATAGTTTTTCGAATTTTGGACTCATTTTTTTGTCAATGTTGAAGTTTGATTCATGCCAGTGAGGCAAACATAAGCAATGAAGTCATACTGAAATCCGACTATTGATGGATAAAGGAGATTGGAGAAACAGTGTACCACAGAAATTTTGTATACAGGCTACCCCTGGGTCTATATACACTAGTTTCTTCATTTTATATTACAAAGAGAGGATACCGTTGTTTAAACACAAAAGCAGCTATTCCGGCATAAAAACGAACTATTCATGTGCCTCACGATATGTCACTTGGAAGGATGAGTTGTGACGTTTCGAGTTATAGTAAAATTTATCTTGGATAAACGGTACTTTTCCACGTTTGTTCAGAAACAGCAACGGTTTGGTTTCAGACCAAATTTTGTCATTTGGTTCTTTCTTTTTAAATAGGTCGCCCAGTCTTTCCAACGCATGTTTGTCAGATTACCTATAGTCACTCAGTTTTTCCAATGCATATTCATTTTGTTCATAGGTCGCCCAGCCTCTCCAAAGCAGGTTTACTGCACTGCTAATTTCTTTCATAGGACGCCCAGTCTTTTCCAATGCACATTTGTTTCGTTGCTTATGTAGGCGGATTTCGACTTACGTAATGTTTACAATCAAACCTTTTTAATCCAAACACCTTCGGGTCATGAAACAAAGAAACCTTGGTCTCAAACCGCCAATCAAATAGCAGTTGACTCGTTAATAAGAATGACTGAAACCCTTCTATTTCTTTTATAGTTCATGCAATCTCTCCAATGCGCATTTGCTGCAAGTCGCCCAATTTTCCAAATACTTGTCACATTCACAACGAGTTTTGCAATTATGTTTGGCTTGAAAACCCTGCGCCACATGAATTGTTTTCTTTCTGACAAAAGATGGCTGTACTTACCGACTTGGAGTGGTTCGAAGGACTTCTCTGATTGCTTCGTGTGCTTCTTTTCTTGACGCTCTGGTTGACTAAATAACAACATTTTAACGTTTATATTATATTCTCCCTCCTCCCAGAAAAGAAACATGCTTAAAGTAAATCTGTTCAAATTGGAAATAACCTGCAAAAAGTATAAGTTATTCTTGGTAATGTATTAATGAACCAAATCAGACAAAGTCCAATGGGGCCAGAGGTTGAAGAGTAAGTGCATGCTTTATAACAACTTTCAAGGAATGGTTTTTGTGAAGCATCAGTCATTGTGGTATGTGGTAAAAAATTTTGCAAAGACACTCATTTCATTATCTGTCCAAGTTGTCCTTCAGCAACAAATTAAAATAGATAATAATAATAATAATAATAATAATATTAATAACATCAATAATAACAAACAATACAACAATAGTAATAATAACAATTTTAACATTTATATTATGCAGTTTTATCTGGCCTTTTGTTTCACTTTATTTTGTTTTTTTTGTTACATTTATTATTATTAATATAATTATTATTGCTGTTATTATTACTATAATATTATCATTATCATCATTTTTATCATCACTATTATTATTATTACCATCATCATTATTATTACTATTGTTATTAATATTATTATTATTATTATTATAATAATAAAAAGTGTCCAACCATGTAGCCCAGGAGAAACCCATACTAATAATGTAACACATACCTTTACAATACAAAGGATAAAGGAAAGTAAACTTGAATAAACAAACCTCTCCCAAATTAAATGTTTCCCAGTGATCATCGACATAATCTAAGATATCATCTGGGTTATGGAACTTTTTCTTGTATGTTGTACTTAGGTAGTACAAAGCAAAATGTGCCACATCCACCCTAAGGTATGCAAACAAGAACAGTAATAAAAAAAATGAAGCCAGCAGCAATCAACCCTGCATACTACATGCTTCAACCCAATTTACTTCTTTCAGTCCTATCAACATCTATGAAATGATGTAACTCCTTATATAACACATATGATATAAATTCGGTAATTAAAAACTGGGAAAATGATTGGCAATCGACACAAGTGCAGAGAATGATCTCATCTCTTTCAAATGTTCGTTAACAGTTTTGAATTTGAAAAAGAAAACTAGAGGCAGTGATTAGAAAGTTCTATAAGTGATAATGACAATTTTAACAGAAATTACTTATTCATACTGTGTGAGACTTGTCAAGAGTACTTACCAACGAATCTTCATTCTCTTGATGTATTCCTTGCCCTCATTACATACACCACAAACAAAAATATAAAACCTGCAAAAATCCCCAGAAATAAAAAATATACATGAGCAAAAAGCACAATAAGGAACGATAAAATAAACCTTCATCAAATTTTTCAATTTTATTTTACTTTCGGCAAATTTAATCAGTTCAATAGTACTTAAATGGTCTCAGCAATTTTCTGGGTAAACCTTATATTAAATTTTAGAAATCTTTTTTTCAACCAAACTAAGTATGTTTATCGGTGCCTTTACGAAAACATACATAGACTACTTCCTTCTTAAAAATTATATTCTCAAAGTACTTTTCCCTGAACAAGTACTTTCCTATATTAATTATATTCTACTAATTTTCACTAACTTTATAAAGTGCAAATTAAAATTTGACTTGAATGTCCTTGGAGTCTCTACTACATGGGCAGCAGAACCTGGAGGAGGGGGGGGGGGCATTCCAGGGGAGAGGAAATTCAGATTTTATGAATTATATACTCAATATAACACAAAGTACATTAAACTTGATGATTGACACTTGTTCGTCTTTTCAAATTTTTTCAAGTTCCACTGTCAGTGCCCCCCATAATGTTTTGCTTCTGCCCCCATGTACTATGCTCATCTCATACTCAGCTTATTAAGTTAGACATGAAAAGGGGTGCAGGATTACCTGTCAGTGATTAACCCTAATGGTTGTGAATCCTGTGCCCTCTACTGTACAAACCAAAACTACTGTAATATCGAAAGACTTGTAATTCTACATGGAAAGTGGATCAGTTTTAAGTTTATATAAGTCTCCTGTTCATGTTCTCAAGCAAAATAAAGTTCCTATCAATTAATTTTTTGGTTTGAGACTTTCACCGAAAGCCATCAAAATCGAGCTGTTTAAGACATGCAGTAAAATTGCCACCTCAGCTACTTGGGTGCCAGTGTCTTTTTGTATAGATGTCCAGATTGCATAACAGTTGATACTACAAATAACTGAACTAAAATAATCAAAAAGGTTACCTATCTCCCACTAGTAAGGGTTGCTTCAAACATTGAATGCAGGCTGGCAAAAGAATACATTAAAGATTCTCTTAGTTTTATTTTAAATAATTGTATCACTACAGTGTATACACATAGTACAGCCAGTTAGAAGATGACATCATGACCAAGAAATACTTATTAAGCTACATTTTGATCAACTTAAAAAATGATTTCAGAACATTTTAATTATCACAGTCAAGTCAAGGGTGCTGGCACTTCAAGCATAAGCCCCAAAAAGGAGCAAACTTGACAAATTTATTAATATTAATGTATGCTTTCTAAGACCTTTGATAAAAAAACCCCCTAAAAATAACTTCCTAAGAGTATGTAGTGCCACAGGCAACCCAAAAAAGTTTTGCAATATCTAGGGAGAATGTGGTCACCAATATTATTTTGACTTGATGTTGAAAATCAGACTACAGATCCATATAAATTTGGTATTACTGTATAAATTTTCCAATTTCTGCCCAGCAACAAAAGAATTAACATGTATAGTGTGTTACGGTTGATTCACCACAGGCAACTCTCTCAAAACCAATGAACAAATAAATTTAATCTAACTCCATACCTTCGTGGAACCACTGCTGACATTTGTTGCATTGCAACATTTTACAACTCCAACTGCAAGCAAATTACCAGGAATATGTTTAGTACTAGTTCATTAAAATAAATAAAAACTCTAAGTGATTCTGCAAACATTGCTAAGTGAGCCAAACAACAAACTGGCCAGCTAAAACATGATTCTTATGGCTTCATTTATTGGCTGATGTTCTGTTAAAACCATTTTTTCAGAGGATCTGTGTCGTGCAAAACTCCATGAAAATAAAAAAGTAAAGGGTTGAATACCAATGTGAAAACCATACTTCTTACACCAGCTTTCAAGCCCTTTCTGCCCAATCCTAACAATATAGTAATTAGAAAACAAATAACTTTTTCACTGGTACACTACAGTAACAGAACAAATCACTTACTCTCCAGGGCCCCCACAGTAGCAATACAAATCCTCCTTGTTACTCCTGTGCTTGCTGTCCCAATGGAGAGACTTCAACTAAATGAAAAAAGTGAAGTTCAAAAACACTGAACTCATAATCATTAATCAAATCATTAACCATAGTCATTAATCAAATAATAGAACAGTATAGTTAATTAGAAAATCAGCCCGAGATAAAACGTACTCTGGTTATAGCTCCATTTTTTATAACTGCATAAAAACCATGGAAAGAAGTCACATGTAAATATGCAAGAAAACAGTTAAATGGAGAGGTTATTTTCTAAAGGAATAAAACAGCCTTGTGTGTGTTTCTAGACAAAAGTAGAAAACGCTATGATGTAGCAGACACTCGAAAAGTAGAGAGAAAACTGGCTTCAACTCATTTTCTTCTCAACACTTTTCTCTCATTCTGCCTCATTCTGTGTATTCTATTTTTGTCTAAAACTATGGGCAAGGCTGTTTTATTCCCTTATGAGAATATAGATCTATTTAGAGAACCTTCGATAAGGTCATACAGAACATCTTTACTGTACGTGCTACCTTAATTCCTAAAGCTTATTACCCTCAATTAAGTTTTATAACTCTAAACTTAGATAATAATAACAAAACTGAATAAATCAATTATTTTTTTCATTAAAGAGTATACATTTAAATGTCTCAATGTTTCAGCTAAAAACATTTGCCTTCTCCTTGTGCAAGTTGAAGTTTGAATTTAGTGAGCTTGTGGCTTACATTGTATGGGAGGGATCTTTTAAGGGACTGCAGTACTTCGGCTGAAAAAAAGAAAGAATTTTAGCTAAGGTGAGATTATTATTATTATAAATAACTCTCATTAAAATTTAACAACTGTGCTTATATGTTCAATTGCAATTATTAACACTAACATGGTGATCAACATATTGTCTCATGAAATAAAAATGATCACAATTTTCCTTACATCATACAGAACATATTCAATACTCAATTCAGAGTAAAACAACAAACAACAAATTATTAAGGGAAACTATAAAAACAATTTCTCATTTGTGATTCATACCGTCTGGTCCTGGCCTGGTAGCGCCTTTAGCCTGCATAATCAATTGAGATCAGGGTTGTTTATAAACTTATATAGCTAAAACATGCACAATTTATTAAGTATATTGTACATGTGCATTTCCATGCATGCATCCCAAAACCGATATTTCTGAGGAAAAAAGGAGAGGGGTGGGGACTACTTTTCATGGTGTGTGAGAGTGAATGGAGGGAGGGGTTGAACAATTTCTAGAATTACAAAATAAAGAAAAGACAAAACCTGCACCTCGCAGCACTTTCATTACCAAAGGTAACTATTTATTATAAGTAATATTTATTTATAAGTAATAATACTGTATGCTTATTCCATCACAAACTTGAGAGTAATTTGTTAAGTAGGAGAAAAGTATCAAGTTTACCCAAGTATGTCTCTATCAAAATAAAGTTAGGCTGGCCTGGAATAGTTACTGCAACTTCAGTTGCTTTAGCCAACTTTCATTCAAACATCAAAAAGCTAAATACTGCGACAATTTTCACACTCTTGCTGCGAATTCATTGGTTTCCAAATTTCAAAAAAAGTACAAAAGATACCTAAATGACTGCAAAGTTCCCAGTGGCCTAACTCTCATAATATTGAGATGCTGGAAAGTAAAGTATAGTAGTTTCCATCATCTCGAAACAACAATAACATATCTGCAAATATTGCTTTTAGCACATTTAATGAATCTGAATTTTGTTCACACTGAAATATATATTTGAATGCATTATTAATTATTTTTATTATTACATGTATGAGTTCACAATTATAATAAAGACTGAGTTCAACAAAACAAAACTTAACAAAAAGATATCCTAATTACCAATTTTAAAAAGCTTGATCAATATTATAGTGTTATACCTTGGCTGAGTTACCAAACACACACTGTCGACAAAACCATTCAGCAGTTGTCTGTAACACATCAGCAGTTATCTCTGGAATGTGGCACTTCTGATGATATCCTGTATAAGAATCAACAAAATTTCTTACAACAACAAAGAATGAACAAAACAAACTGTATAAGCATTTCTTTTTTACCACTAAAAACTGTAAATAAAATTATGAAGATTGAAATTTTAGTGATTATAAGAATATCTTTATTTTTATTTGTCAGAAAGAAGTTGAACTGTCACTTAGCTCATTAGAATTTTGGAAGGTGTCAGAATGGAAGGAACTACCCTTTTTATTACAGTGAGGGTCCTTGTTTAAAGGCTGGTTGGTGAAACATTGTATCTAAAAGTTAACATGAATGAACATGAGATTGGCATAATGATCAACTGAACTAATCTTCAAAAATGTTGTCCCCTCAAGTTTTCTGCATTTTTACTACAAATTTCATTATGAAAAAAGGCTGAGGCTCTGAAAATGACAGGATGAAATTGACATGGTACTGGATGAAATTGACATGGTGCTGGATAAAACAACAAGGTGTCAGGGAACCGACAGGTTGCTGTGCACTTTCATTTGGCCTTGCTAGAACACTGTAAATATGGTACTGTATAATACCAAAATTCTATACCTTGTTCACACTGATCACACAGCACAATCTCGTTGGGCTTCTTTGATGTTCCATCATGGCAAACCATGCATTGCAAATCCAGCTGTGTTAGACCTACACACAAATTATTCAAGATTCCTTTATTAACCCTTTTTCTGCTATAAACAGTTTCACAAAAGCAAAATTGATCTAACTTAATTAAAACCACCACCTGAAAACCTACAAAGTGACCACTCACTTTCATTGTCTTTACAAGTAGATTCTGAAAATGGCCATTATATTCATTATAATTATTGCTTCAAAAGAATATCCTAAGAAAAGAAGATCCACATGAAAATAATAAAAATTGCAAATTGATAAAAACAGTTGTACTGTGACATTAATAGAGAAATCAACAAAGTAAAACAAAAACAGGGTTTTAAAGTTTATAAACTTTTTCAGAAGAACTTCATTGTTTCCTCAAAACAACAGACATAATTTTATTTTCAAAATAAAGTTTTCATTTTAAAAATGTTTAGCTTCCATTTTAAGTTTTCAGTTATAGCTGAAGACTTAATCTTATCCCTCAAAGCATTACATGTTTTTATGTGATAGGAAAATAACTACTGTATCTAAGGGTCAAAATAAAATTTTCTTGGTTCCACACTGAAAGTTGCTTAGCCCTTCAGTCCCAGTCAGTTATCAGCTTCCAACTTCTCCTTAAATAACTGAGCCCTTTCATTCCAGCCAGTTTATCAACATCTACCTTCTCCTTACATAACTCAACCCTTTCAGTCCCAGCCAGTTTATCAAATCTACCTTCTCCTTTCATAACTCAACCCTTTCAGTCCCAGCCAGTTTATCAACATCTAACTTTTCCTTACACAACTCAACCCTTTCAGTCTCAACCAGTTTACCAACAGTCTAACTTCTCCTTATATAACTTAACCCTTTCAGCACCAGCCAGTTTATCAATCTTTAACTTCTCCTTATATAACTCAACCCTTTCAGTCCCATTATATTTTAGTTAAATACTCCTTACTTAACCCTTTGACCCTTGAAAATCCTCTTTACAAACTACAGTCACAATAGAAAACAAGCCAACTAAAGCTGCGAACATGAAATTTGATCATCCATCAAAAACTCTGAAAGATAAGTTACTAAATTCTCTCAAACTTATCTTGGAAATATTATGGACACAGGTAATGAGAATATTAAACTCATCATTGGACACTCTTCGGGGATGAAAAGGTTTTGAAACACATACAAAACTATGGCAGTTGCTACTGAAAAAATGATAATCAATCACAACACATGTATGCAGTGAAAAAAAGGGCCCTAGTTAAGAGAATTTACCAAAAAATTTTTCTGAAAGCAGGGACCGTGGAGCTGGGGGCAATTGCACCCCACTTTTTTCTCTGACTTTAATTAGTGTTCTAAATTCCATAAAATGTCTGCACTCCACCTCAAATATTTGCCCC
>JAOBRD020033793.1:0-10627 GCA_027575215.2 Hydrozoanthus sils
AGAGGAAAACCCGCATCTGAGGAAGGTCAACAGAAGTAACACTGAACAAACAGATTTATAATTCCAAACAAGTTCATCTTTTTCTTTCTAAACAGCCAAACTTTAAAAATAAAAACCTTGATACTATTCTAGTATCATATTTGTCGTTTTCTGTACGAAATTCTGAGTCTTCATTGAGAGCGATGCTGTTCACGCTTGATGTAATCCGATGTTCTCACATTTCACTTTTATTGTTTACACAATTACCGTACCTTAAAGCTATAACTAGCGATATTTGTGGGAAAAAATCTTCTAGATTGGGTTGTAGGTTATTCAACTTTACTACTCTTTAGTAGTTGGATAACCCAAAAGGTTTTACGTTCGAATCGTAAATTCTCCGATGCCTGGTATGACTACAAATCAGCTTGAAAGATAATATAATTATTATATTATTTCAAATTCTGTAGGACTGAGCCATGTATTGATGCAATAAGTTACTTGGGCATAAATTTAGTAAATTACTGAGTAGTACCAGCGAAAGTAGGAAATAATTCAATTCTCTTCCAGTAAAACACACCTGATGTAACGTTTCTTTTCAAATGAAAATGCGCATATTATATAGATAGTGCGCCCTGACACCACAGGGCTTGCAGAAAATATTTCGTCAACCAGAAAAACGTCTGAGCTATATCCAAGAAGTTTCCCCCTAGAAAGAACGCACCGTGATCTTGCTCGGGCGTCGGGCAGTGCGGTACTCCCCGCTATCTGTATTTTCTGTAACAAAGCAAAATATAAACCTGAGACAAGATCAAGAGAATGCTTTCCAATGCAGAGGAATTTCGATCAGCCTGATAAAAAGGTAAGGAAGAGTGCTAACATGCAGAACACAAATATGAGCTCCGTTGCTCAGAAAATAATCGGAATTGGTGCTTAAGATGGCAAAGTAATCACCGCACCTGTTAAACCGCATTCACACGAATTGCTTACTCTAGCCAAGAAAAGGGCGTCGCCTCGCAGTCTTACGATGGAATTAAGGTTGAAAAGATGAACTCAGTTTATGACTGATGCACTTTTTTCGTTTTGTGAGGATTTTATTTCTAAACCGAAGGTATTAGACAAATTAGAGTTCCGAGTAATCTGCAAGGTGATACCAGGTGAGGTTGTCAAATTAGGCGTTTCTGTATCCCAGTTGCAGTATAATGAAAACCTATTGCGCTCAGTTTCCATGGAGTTTGACGAGTTTCACGGTTTATCAACTATCAACAAAATAAAGTACATGTTTATCCTTCCATAATGAAAATAAAAGGCCTTGTTACCTAAAGTTGACAGGCAAGGAGTCGGAAAGTGACAACAAAAATATAAGTTTTAGGCGTGGCTATAAACTGCTTTATATGACAATAAGATTAAGAACTATCCCGCTAAAATACGTTTGCCGCCCAAGGAAAATGATCTCGGGCCCGTAAAAGTTCAAACCTACATCCCGGACTTAATAGATTCTTTTTGCACCGTTCGTATCTCTGGAAGGCCATTAGATGACGACAAGAGTAAGTCAGACAGAACTCTGAGGATAAAAAAATCTCCCTTTCTCAGGATATAGTGTACGCAACATTCAACGGCACATCCCGTCCCCTTTAACTATTCTTGTTAAGGCAATCTGTAACAAGACAGAGATCGAAAAACTTATCAGATCAGCAAATGTTGGCATGGAGTAAGTTATAACCTAGTAGAAAAGATTAAGACGGGGTTTGTCCTTAAAATCATAAATGAGCAGGCACTAAACCGCGTGCTCATACCAGATGAGAGCTTGGGGACGAAAGCTCGCTCGTTGGTCTCACGCGGTCGCAGACAATATCGATAACATGGAATGTACTGTCACCGGGGTTGGCACCTCGCACAGGGTCAATTCCACTCTTGTCGTCAAGCGAAAGGCAAAAGAACTAGAGGGAACAGACAAAGGGAAAGGAGGTGCGGAAGAAGAGTTGCCCGGCGACTCTCAGCGACGTAGTAGTCGAAGAAATGGCGAATCGGGCCGGGTGTCCCATATCAGGTTCAATATCTGGGCACGACTTCTTCGTATGCGAATTGGGCCGGGTGTGCTATACCAGGTTCAATGTCTTGGCATTACCTCCTCGTACGCGGATTGGGCCAAAAAGCTAGGAATGTGATACGTTATATGGCTGGAGCTATGGTGATGATGATACGTGTATGAGTGGAGTTGCAATGAGGATGATTACAAGTAAACTTGATAGACTAGACGATAGTTATACTAGAAAATATAAGCATTCATTATATAGTTACTGAATGTGATTTGATTGTTGTGTATCTTATTTTGGTATTTGCTAGGGGTTAATCCAGAAATTTCAAAAGGGGATGGAGGGAAAACTGCTAGAGTAACTTCAAAGGGGTGGGGTATGCTCCCCTGTGTTCCCTCGGATATGCTACAGTGAAAACTTTTTCCATGGAAAACAACCAAACTTTGATCACGTTAATTGTTTTTAGATTTGAAGAAATACTGTCGGCTATGTGAAAATACAGACTACAGATTAGATTAGTGTGGCGTGGTAGACTTGACATTTTGCCTACTTCCTCCGTCATACTCCTGAGACACGCCCATACCCAGGCTGGAGTCCTAAATGCAGCTACTGGCATGGATGGCATGGTCGTAGAATTGATTTTACTTTTCTTTCAGCTTAAATCACCGGATATTTGATATTGTTGTTTCTTTTAAGATTCGAACCGTAATATTAAGCTACACTGAGCTGCATGCAACCAACCCAGCTTATAAGGTAAAACAGCGACATGCCCCTGACTTCCCTTGGCCGGAATCACACTGACAGTATCACAAGTAGCTAATGATATTGCGTGCCAAAGGTTGCAGAGATCCTTGGTAGTATAATTGCATGCAGTAGTTTTGACATATGTCTGGCCAGTTAGGTGTATCCCAGAAGCAACACAGAGAAAGGATTTGCTATTTTCATACAGGGATTCGGTGGTAATTTTTGGGGGCATAATCACAATAAAACTAAACGTCGATTTGTAAAATTTCGTAAAAATACTGGAAATCAACGCACATAGGTGTTCGTGCTTGAAAGATTTTGTATAATTCATAGCAATAAATTTTGCATTGTATACCCCCTATAATTCATAAACCGAGTAGGCAATAGGTTTAATAATAAAAATGATTCGGCCATTCGCATAAAATCTCCTTTCAAACTTTTTATTGAAAAATTGTTGTATTGCCTCTCAAACTGGTTTAAAATTTAATTTTGCACTCGATCTAGAAGATATTTGTTCTGTGAATATCGCTAGTTATAACTTTGAGGTAAATTGTGTAAACAATAAATTAAAATTACATCAAGCGCGAACAGCATCGCTCTCACTAAAGACACAAAATTTCGTACAGAAAACGATAAATATGATACTAGAATAGTAAAGAAGGTTTTTATTTTTAAGCTCAGGCTGTTTAGAAAGAAAAAGACGAACTTGTTTGGAATTATAAGCCTGTTTATTCAGTGTTACTTCTGTTGACCTTCCTGGTGCGGGTTTTCCTCTGATACACATAATGGCGGCCGTCGGGGAGTTCGACCGGGTCTGATTCAAACTCGAATTTCTACATGAAAGCTACCGATTTCCTCTGTCCGCAATGCCTTTTTGAAAACCTTAATTGATAAGCTTTCGAATAAGAATAGGCTCAGCTTGTCCCTCGAGATGAGTATTAGAACCACCTCAGGTGATAGACTACAAACAGATACTGAGTGCTGCAATTAAAAGCAGTAGCCACATGCAGTCGTTGACTGCCTATTTTTTTAAACTTTACTTTCCGTTTCTAGCGCTTATAAATTTTATGTTCTCCATACCTTCCGCGTGTTCACAATCACTGACTTTGTATAGAACGGTTTCTGTTTCGTTGCTCGTCGTTTCGAAGCTTAATTTCCATTTTTAATCTCGTCAATTTTTCTATAGTACATATCTCGCATATTGAAGTAAGAGTTCGTGGGTACAGAAACTATTTTTGGTGCATAAATATACTCCCAAAATGTGAAATTTCAAAATTATTGGTTTTAATTCAAAAACGTTCTTTTGTAGTTTCAAAAAACAAGCCAGGTCTTGTACTTATTTGTGAATACTGAATTCTGTTAGAGTTTAATTACTCGTAAACTTCCGACACTGCTTTGTACTTCCGATTATTGTCCTCAAAGTGTGAAATTTAATTTAGGCTGGTTTGAGTAAAACCCGAGAAGGCCAAATACTCTGATTTTACTTTACGAGGAAAAGCGAATAAAAATTTTGCAGTAGTTTTTTTTTCGACTCCTGTTTTGCAAAAGTGACATAATCCTACTCAGTTAAAATGTAAGCCAGTTAGAGGCGGAGCGAAAAATCTGCCGAACAACGGCTGTGCTGTCACTTTGACAACAGGTGGGTTAACTATATGTTAATTTTTTTTTTCGAATTTTTCTTTGCTGGCATTTGCTACGCCCACATTATTTTCAGGTAATTGTTAGCTGGGAAATACTTCGGGCCTCCGCTTGTTGTTGATTAAACCAAGATCCGTGGTCTAATACCCGCAAGCTACTTTTTTCTATTCACTCGTCAAAAAAATTACTCGTTGGCGCTGATTTTCGTTTTTTTTTTCTTCAGGGAGGATTAGAGAGGTGTATTTTTAAAACAAAGAATTTTTCTCATTTAATTCGACCGTAGATGTATACATAGTGAACTAAGAAAAAAAATACTAAGAAAAAAATTCTGAGTTAAGAAAATCTTGGGAATAAACACAGCTACGAAAGATTTTTGAAACTCAAATGTAGTAAAGGTAACCTTGTTTCAGAGGACCACGATAACCACCAGAGAGTGACTGAGCCTTCCTCAGTAAATATCTATTTTTTTATTTATTTACTATTAACTTAATCTAGCTTTAAAATGAATATGTTGCTGACACCATGTAAACATTGTCAATAGAAAGATCCCAGGGAATAATTTCATGAGTAAAAATGATTTTGAAGAATCCCTCAAAAAGTTTCGAAGATACGGATGTCACATTTCAACGAATAGATAGTAAATATTTTTTTCTTTTTAAGTACATTTTAATTTTTAGTTAATCACGTTTTAAAAAATCTGGTAGAATATTTCTTTTTCGTATTCTGTAACTTCAACTCAAGCTTGTGGAAGGTTTGGAAAGTGAGCCCCGCTTACAGTAGTCGTGTTCATGCTGTCAAGAAAAGATCTTGATCAAGTTGCCGTTGCCTCATTGTTTTTCAAGGGTTACTCTAGTTGAGAATTTGTTTGTGACTCTCCGATCGAGTCTTTTGCTCCAAAACCAGACCTGAGAAATACTACTTGACCCAGATTTGTCTTGAACATGTTTTTGCAAAGAAAGAGAGCAAGTCTTGGTATATTGCTGCACTAACCTTTGCTTTTTTTAGTTTCTCCGTTTACTTATTATGTTTTAAAAATATTTGGCGATTGTAGTTGATCATGCTTTTAATAAAATTAGGCAGATTTTTGAGAGCGTTACCCTTTTGTTTAGAGAAAAGGTTAATTTAGCACGAAAATTGAATTTGACCTGATTAAGAGCAAAAGCAAGTTGTAAAGCTGACGCCTCCAGGCGTCACTCACATTTCTAGTTTACAATAATGCCGGCTCATTACCATTGACATCATTGTTGCAGCAGGCATGCATTACAACTCTTGATAATTTTAGGGTAAACTAAAAAAAGTTGTGTAATTCCTTAAAATTATTTCAGTTTTACTCTTTCAAGACTGTTCGGAAGCTCTTGATGAGGTTCTGCTAAAAATGCCGAAGGAGCAAGCCTTTATCCTTACGTAATTTCTTTAATAGCCTAAATTAATGACGTTTTGTAGTTTTTTTGTTTTTCATCCAAAACTCCTTGGGTTCAATTCAATTATCCGTACGCTTTGATAATACTGAATACCCGCTTGAACAAAACTAATCAGATATTGTACTCTAGCATTTGTCAACTCGCACTTCAGTTCCGATTTATCAGTAGAGAACAAGAGAACAACTTAATTTTTTACCAATTCAATCAAGCCGATGAAACAAATTATATTCTATTGAATGAGAATAGCTAAAAAGCCTAAATACTAAAACCTGATAGTTTTTCCTCGTTCTCAGACCAACGTTGTTGTCAACTCGTAAACAGCAGAAAACTGTACCCGTATCTCACTTAATACTTGCTCGCTCCTAATCGTCGCTCATCAAGCATGAACGGCACATTTTCTTTAAACTCGAATCAAACAACAAGATCAAAGTACAGCTGTTCACATCTGGAGAAGTTTTTCCAGTGGGAAAACCATTTCCTTACACCAGGCGTCTTCTATAGTTCATTGGCCTGCTGTGTAATAAATAGCCTGATAGCTGTTCTAACAACTACGTCCAACATTCTTGTTATCATAGCGATACTGAAAAGCTCTTGGTTAAGGAAGTCCAAGTTTATGCTGATGCTGGTTTCGTTATCAATCACAGGTAACTAGGTTGCCACCAAAACTTTTGGTGTCCAACTCTACTTTTTTTTCTCGGGTATAGAAGCGGAGCATTAAATATTGAATACCGTGCATGGTCGAAAATATATTTGCCTGAAAAATATACTGAATACGGAAATTATACTTCAAAGAAAATTTAAAAGAGAAGGGAATATTCAAAAAAAAATTTGTAGGGAATAAGAATATTCGGGAGAGCAGAGGAATACCAAATTTTTGGAGTGAAATTTTTCCGTTTCTATCCCCGATTTTCTTAGTTTTTGTTATCGACTTAAGAGTTATGTGCCTATGTTGCCTATGACATGAAATATTTTGTTAATGTCAGTGAATAGACCTTTCTAAATGAGGAACAGCGGTAAAAAAGTTTGTCAAAATCTGTTATGGTTCTCGAGATATTAACATTTATCGTTTTCAACTGATGACGCCAGTTGTTGGACAGACAAACTTTCAATTTTTGTATTTAATGCGCTTAACGCATAAAACACTATGCTAATAGGTAACATTTCCCGAAGCTACAAACTTTTCTTGAATATTATTTCGTGCCGTTGTCGACTCTTCCGTGACGGCGAATGAGACGTCGAACAACCAAACCCATAAAATTGTGGATCAGTCAAAGCATTTTAACGGCTTATTGATTTTGAAATTTTGAAACTAATTAAGAGCAAGTAATAGAAATGTGGTAAAGCCAGTGTAATCAGTTGCGTCTTTTTTGACGTGCGATGCTGTGAGTCTTGTCCAAAGCTACTCAAGTGTAACGACTGCAAAGAATCCTACAAAATGTCGTTAGTTTTAGAGCACGTTCTTTTAAACATATATTTGCACGGGTACCTTATCATTTGTCGTTATTTGAGCCTATTTTAGATTAACAATAAGAAAAGGATAATCTATGAGCCGATATAGCTCTCATATTTAGCACTGGCTGAATTTGCTTGGAGAATCAGTGCATCTATTTGCAAGTTTTACAATTGTGCTTGCACATCTATATTATGAAGCATTTGTTTACAATCAAATTTTTAACCTTCTTGACTTGCAAAATCAATTTATACGCTGAAGCTTGGTCTCTCTTTTGGGCATAACTGATTTAATTTACTTGCATGTATATTGCAAGTGTGGCCTCAAATGAACTTCTTTGATATCTCGACGTAGTTGGGTGTTCGTGCTGAGTGGGAGAGTTAAGTTACACTGATGTACCGTGTAACACGAAAAATTAAAAATGTCAAAAGGAATGGATGTCCCTCTATGCTATATTTTGCGTGTTGAAAGCAGCGGAAATAAGAAATTACAAATTACACCCAGCGGAATCGTTTCCTTTTTTCCTTTCTAGTTCCCTTTCACTCAAATTGTCAAAAGTTTAAGAATACAGTTAACTCGTGGTATACAATATCAGTCATTCTATTCAGTAAGTCGCATTTATTAAACACGTGTACACATTGCGGACCTAGTCTGCTGCAGCCAATGCATAACCTTTGAATGAATTTAAGCCAAACTTAAGCTGATGATGTATATCTGTGTCTTCTCTATCCCCATTTGTAAAAAAAAATCGAAAATTGCCGGTCCAATAACTGACGTCATCTGTTGAAACATTTCTCGAAAACCATAAAAAGGTCAAACTAATTCTCGGTTAATAAATACAGTAAGTACTGAACACAAACTAGTGATAACAGAAAAAAATACTTGTTATATAACCAATATACCATTCGGAATCCTTCATTTCTAGACTTAATGGTTGGTGTGTTAGTTCAGCCACTGCTTGTAGCAACTAGAGCGTATGAGATCATCGGCCGCCCTGATATGGTGTGTACTGTACGCACGTTCTACATGGTATTTGGCAAAATAGGCGTCGGAGTATCTCTTGGCCACGTAAGCTTGATCAGCGTTGAGAGATATTTGGCAGTTCGGTTTGAAGCTCGATATAAAGTTCTCATGACTTTCAAAAAATCTCTGGCGGGTATCGCGTTCATTTGGATCTTTTTCATCCTGTACTCGGTTCTACCAGTCGTGGCCTATCCCCCGCTAGGAGCGCTGATTGGGAGGTCTGTTATAATCGTAATCATTGTTGTGATTACGGCAAGCTGTTACACAGGAGTTTTCTTCAAACTTGGCTCAAGCGTCGCTGCAGTTGACAGAGACTTTGTATCCACGGCCGCACAGCAACGAATAAAGAAGGAGAAGAAACTAGCGAAGTTGATGCTCTTGGCAGTCGCTGTTCTGGCCCTGTGTTACTTCCCAGAAACAATTGCTTACCCGGTAATAATTAACAACCCGACCAATATGGGACTTATTTGGATCGGAATGAGCTGGACACAGACCACTTTGTATTTGAACTCTCTGGTCAATCCATTTCTGTATTGCTGGAAGTTCCGAGCAATACGACTAGGGGTCTTGAAGCTCTTTAACCGTGCATCTCTGGATAGTTCTAGCGACACAAGTGAGTCGCTCCAAACTAATATTGTAAATGTAAGTAATGGTCTTTCTTCGCGACCTGCGAGTGCAATGACTGTTCGTCCCCTAGAGTTGAGAGTGGTAAAAGTAGGTATAGGCAATAATAACCCGGTCATTGAGATGCATTTGAGTGTACCAGCAAATTGAGACATTCTGACGTTCATGTGAACTCCCGGGGGAGGAGAGGGAACTCCCTTGAATAGCCGGTAGGGGTACTCGACTGACCTTTTATAGGGTCGAAAATGAAACCCTCGCGAAACTTTTAGGGTCTCCGGCTGACTGCGTACCTTTTAGGGACAAATATGTTGCGTTCAATGCAAACTTACATCAAATTTCCTGGTTGATTTAATGTGGTCGCACAGTTTTCGCTATCATTTTGAAGTACCGGATACAGTGGTTCAGCTGGCGGAGAGCACGAACTACTAGGGGGGTGCGGGGCATGATTCCCCGGGAAATTTTTAAAACTGGATTCTCTAAAAAAGCAGTATTCTGCGTTTCCTGGGCGGGAATTGGTTAATCAGGAAGATCTCTAGAGAAGCTGAAAAAGGCTCATAAAAAGGAAACGTTCGACTAATTTGTCAATTAAAATGAGTGTATATCAGTTTGCAAATGTTCGTTTTTAGTTGATTTCAAAACGGACTCAAAATATAGTGTCCCATATCTCAAGAGCGCTGCAATCTAGAGAACGTTCATTCGCCAGATCCAAAGGCTGAGTCGGATTCTCTTGAAATCGTCAAAGTCGATCGACGGTTTCCACACTTAAAAAATAATTATTTCGTGTGTGAACTACCGGACATTAGATGTCAAACAACCGGACGTTGAGTCCGGCGTCCGGCCTGAAACGAAACCCCTGGTGGTCGTACCTTTTAGGGTATAAAATCAGCCTTTCTGTTAGTTTAAGCGTACCTTTTAGGGTATAAAATCAGCCTTTCTGTTAGTTTAAGCGTACCTTTTAGGGTCATTTTCAAATCTGTCCGTCGAGCACCCCTACACACTTTTTAAGGGAGCCCCTCCCCGGATGTGAACTAAAGGAGAAGTGAAGTCAAAAATCAATTGCAATCGCGGCTATCTTGACAATTGAAATTATGTTAAGAGTGATTATTGAGTTCCTGTTTCCTTTCTCAGTTTTGTCGGTTGGCATTAGTTGAGTTTTTAATGAATTAATTTTCTTGCAAGACACCGCAAGCTTCATAACCAAGTCAGCGGTTGTTTATAACGAAAGTAGAGGAGAGAAATCCAAGTTTTCTGCATGCAATTGGAAGAAGTTGCAAAAGGTTTGTTTCTTTTATTCAAAACGACGTGTAAAGTTCAGCTCTTAGTGTTCGCGACTGCCGAATGTGCCTTGCTTAAGGAGCCCAACCACTGATCGACGTCATAAACAACCGCTGACAGACGTTTCTGAGCCGTCGTACATTAAGTTGGTCATTTTTGCTGTGATTATGGTTTCTCAAAACAAAAAAAAACAATATTTCTAATTGTTAAGCAATTTGACTGCAGTGAGAAAAAAATTGTCTTTTTTCTTCAGTTTTCCTTTAAACTTCAGCTATTCAGTTTGATAAGCTATATAGGACACTATCGATCAGTACAGATAACTACTGACAGGGTAAATGCATGATCTGGAATTTATATTGTTGTATTATGATAATTTCTGAAAGACAGTTTAGACGATAACCATACAATAAATTGTTTTTAGAAGTACTAGCATGCAGGGG
>JAOBRD020033898.1:0-10627 GCA_027575215.2 Hydrozoanthus sils
TGAGTTGTCCGCCACTGTTTTGATTTTTTCGGGCAAGAAAAATTGTAAACACGGCTCTGGTTTTGATTTTCGCGGCTCTTTTCCATATATGGTCAAAAGCATGTATATGAGATATTATGCAGTGAGTAGGGAACCAATCAAATGGCTTAAAATTCAATATCCAGTTGTTTTTTTATAATAATAATAGATATGATGATAGTGACAATGATAATGACAATGATAGTGATAATGATAGTGATAATGATAAAGATAATGATAATGATATTGATATTGATATTGATATTGATAATGGTATTGATATTGATAATGATAATGATAATGATAATGACAATGATAATGTGAATAGTGCTTCACATGACTTACCTTGTTTAATCTTATCTTACCTTTGGATGTGTCTTACAAAGATTGTGGTTATCCTTTGCGTAGGTGCTTCTGTTACGAAGACTATCTTAGCAATGGGTTAAGTAGCGAGTGTCTGTGCAACAGAAAAAATTCAGGAGACCCACGGACCCCTGGTGGGGGAACCAAACACGTTTCTCTTTACAAAACAAGTAAGACTTACTCTCTTCATCTCACAAAGTGTTTTTCTTTTATATCTTTTTTGGTTTATGTCATAAAAGGCATTAGGTTGCGTTTTACCTTGTCAGGAATTTAACGCTCAATGAAATTTAAGTATTGAAAACAACACGACTTAAGTAACGCGTATACAATTTTAATTCGAATAAGGAAAGTTAATGCGAAAGAGGAGGTAGAATTTCACTATAAGGAAAACTTGCGTCGTTAATTCGACACAGGTGTACGTGCAAAACTCTAAAGTTGGGATTATTTCACGGAATCTTGCCATTTCTAGCGTTTTTCGCGCAATTTCAGTTACACATGATACCTGCTGATATAACCCGATAAAAAATATTGTTTCAAGGTTTCAAAATTGGGGTTGAAGAGCGCAAACACTTTACTTCAACGTGGAAAATAAGGCTCAATAAAGTTAACGCAACTTAATTAAACGCGAATTTCATTAATATCGCTTTAATTTCACGGTGCGCTATTTTCCTATAATGAGGTAGCAATTAATTTAAGTTGATAAGCATCACATGGTACTTAATTAATTGTACACTGGTCAAACAATGCACACAATTAGATCAGCTCTCTGAACTGTCTGCGTGGTGTCTCTACATTGTAAAGGGTAAGTTTTTTTTATCGGTTTAGCGAAGCCAACAAATTGTAAAATATTAAATTGATACATTTTGCTTGTAAGGTTAATAACACCAAACTATTGGTGCTATCAATAATAACATTTATAACTATTATTATTGTTCTCATTTTTATCACTATTGTTCCCTTTAGGGTACATGACTTGATAACCGTCACTGGTTTTTTCATGTACCCTGTACTCTGCCCAGCATCAAAACTACAAATATTATAATTGTAAAAAAAAAGGTAGAGCATTGGGTACAAAAAATAAAGATATTCCTGCTTGCCCTTTTATCGCCAATTTGCCCTTCGATTTAGCTTACGTGCTGAAATTCTGTTGTTGTTACACTTACTGAATATTGATTAGAACGAGTGTAACTTGCCACAAATGTAAAAAATATAAGTAGCTGCACATTGCTTTATTCTGATTTTTCTTTTCATCTTAGATTTCTGTTCCAAACAAATGATACGCGCACGGACAGCCGATGGGTCGTGTAATGATCTGGCTTTTCCACCAATGGGAAGTAAATACTATCGCTTTGGCAGGAATGTGCCGTTAAACGAAACTTTTACGGACAAAAACCTTCTTAGGCCAAATCCTCGAACGATAAGTCGTCGGTAAGTTGGAAATACAGCGAAATATTTGTAAGCTACTATCTACTCAGCTTAATTGAAACTTACTGTTTCAACAAAGTTTAACCAATGCATCGGGTACTAAACTATTAGGTGTCAAACTAGGCAACCTCCCACTGATTTGCAACATTCCTTTTCCCCGCATCATAATATTTAAATTTCATACTGAGAACACATCAACTTGTGTACCACATAGTTTAAAGTAAAAAACGAAAAAGCTTCTTGAAATTTTTTCTTAACCTAGGATTAAAGTTAACCAGCCTTTAATTGAGCACCCTGTTGGTTAAGTATCTTAATCCGTACAAACGTTGCTTTGATTGGCCACTTGTGTATAGGTTAATGCACCGTACAAAGTTCAAGTCTGCCCCGTGGTTGAACCTGCTTGCTTTATCCTGGATCCAGTTCACCATTCATGATTGGTTTGACCACGGCTTGACAGATTCTGAGAACGAGATAGTCGTGCCACTCGAAAAAGATGACCCAATGTACATGAAGCTTAACGGTCAGCAGTAATCGTAATTCGTTATGCAAACTGTTTTATATTTGCATTATTACAAGATCTTTTTGGATTATAAACTTTTAATGAGTTCAATACAAAAAATGTTAGGCTCGGTTTTGCATTTTTAGGGAAAATAAGGTTAAATATACTAAAATGAACAAGTGGCATAAAAGCCATACAGCCACGGCCCAACATAACATATTGTACCATATAATGCAGCGACCATTATAGGCTCTTTGCAATTACAGTCATCCTTAAATGAATTAGCCATGACAAAATAATGTTCAGAAACGGAAAGAGCAGGTCAACATTAAGTTAAATGGCAGGGTTTCAAGTCTCGACATTAAGTACTTCAAAAATATAAAATCAAATTTTTTCTAAGTAAATGTATGTAAAAATGGTACTGGAGAGCAAGTTCAGTCATACAAACTCTATCCTATTTTCTGTTACTCGCCTTTTCTTACATATTTGAGGTCAAAAGCTACAAATTTGCCTTTTTACTTATGTTAACCTGCTATTTCCATTTCTGGATACCATTTTGTCGTTGCTGCTTGATTTAAGGTAGATATGGTCATGTGACCCTGCTGCAAAGAGCCTGAATAGACCCAGTGCAAACAAAGAGCACATAGAGTGTTTCAACAATACCCTGCCACGTACCTTCGTAAAGTAATTTAACGCCATAAACACCGCAATGATGTGGACATAATCATTATATGTAAAATTAATATTGAATTATATTATCTTTTAGATATACCGTGAATCAAGGCTTGCAGCTAGGACGGTTTTTCTTTTAGCAGCAGCCTAGTTTGTTTAGGGATATTGTAAATTCACTTACAAGGGAAAGTTTTAATGCTGGCCCTAGCCATTGAAAATCCTCCCCCCGCCTCGTTATTCACCTACTACAATTAAAATATGACGTCACTTTAAAGTATGACGTCATTAAAGTAATTTGAGACGAAGATCGAGGGGATTATTCTTCACCCAGATATTCACTAAGCCTGAGGCGAATAATTGTTTTAGTAAAACGACTCAAGTGATTATAGAGAATTAAACCGCCAAGCGAAAATGGAAAAACGCAGTTTTATTAATTCAAATTTCCATGCGTCATTGCAGAGCTGCTAGCGGCGCGCGCAGATCACATGATCAATTGAGAACAGCAAAGCGAACACATTTTTGACGGTTTGTGTTCAAAAAGAACAGGCACAAATGTTGCTAAAAAAGATGCAATAAACGGCCAGTTCAAGCAAAAAAACCAAACACAATTGCTTACATTCACATTGAATGTTAATGAGCCATTCTGGAAACTTCCAGGGCCCGGTTGTACGAAGCCTGGGTAAGGTATCCGCTGGATAAAAGCTAATTGTACTCACTAATAAATCAAAGATTGTTTGACTCTTTGTTGATTTCTCTATCTCTGGTTGTTAAGCGAGTAGAAGACTCTAAAGTAATGGTTTAAATGGTGTCAAGTAACTATCATTATAGTTTTATTGCATAAAATAGAAAGCATTTATCCGACGGATAGCTTATCCAGGCTTCGTGCAACCGGGCCCTGAGGGGAGAATTAGCATGAGTTTGCTAAACGGCCGATTGCTTGAAGGAACTGTGGATTTTGTGCTAAAACGCGACGAAACTGCTTTTGTTGCTTGAATTTTTCCTCATTGACAAGCTGTTTCAGGTAAGATTTCGTTATTTTAATGGCTTAACTGAAAAATTGGTTATCGCAGTGAAAAATTCTTAATGTGCAGTATTGACTTGAGATATATGGCGATCAAGAGCCGCTCGCCATTGACAGAAAACTTGTTCTTTTTATAAAAAGTTTTGTCTTTTCTCCTAACGGAAACCCAAAACTTCGAGAGGCATTGTTTGATTTCATTCCCCTCCATACTTTCAAATTCTGTTGTAAGTCAATAAAGGAAAATCAGTTTGTGCAAAATTGTGTTTTGTTGTCATTTGCTCAATCGCCGCGCGAATTGGCATCTAAAACATTTCTACTTTCATTAATTAGTGCAAATCGTTGAATGGTATTGTATAATCTTCAAAAACCGTTATTCCAAACTTTATTGCACATTTGGTGTTTTTTTGGAAACAGAATTTTTTTTCATTGCGTCAAATTCCTCCTCGGGAACATCAACAAAACAACCCGAGGCAACAACTCTGTTCACAGGCCGGCTGTAATCACCTCGCGTGAGGTGCTTATAGCCAAGATATCGCGTCAGCCTCCACCAATCAGGGCGGCGGCAACTCTATAATCACCTAAGTAATTTTACTAAAACATCGTATAAGGACAAAATCTACGTCATGACAATAGCATCTATATGTACAGAGTTAATTACTTAGGGGGGGGGGGAGTTCAAAAGCTCTGTGGCAAAGCTATGTGTAAAACCCCGATGACCATTACAGGTAAAATGCGAGTATCTCGCACAAAGCCTAACAACTGTCGCGAGGAGCTAAACAAGCCGGCATCTTTTCAAAACCACGTGACCCATTGGTGGGACGGATCACAAATCTATGGCAGTGACAAGGTAACTCAAGAACGAGTCAGATCCTATGTAGACGGCAAGCTTCGTGTAGACGACACGGGTTTTATCCCACTTGACCAAAAGACAAATATTGAAATAACAGGTAAGCGATCAAAAACAAAACCACTTGTCTCTAAAAGGCAATCACGACTGGTTATCAAATTTCTATATTTGAATTTACTGTAGCTCAGTTGTAACTTACTTGATCACCGACCGGAAAACAAAAAATGAAAACTAATCTTTTGTTGATCAAACGATTTCTTGACTATTGAGAACTTGGTAAATTGTCATAAATAAACGAAAGATATATGTTGTGTTAAAGCCCTAAATGTAAGACTCAGGGCCGTAGCAAGCCTTGGAAAATTGGGGGAGGGGAGCACAACCAAGCGCCAAAGGCGCATTCACTCTTCAAACTACCCATGCAAAGTCTGAGAAAACGGAAAATATTGTATAAGTTTTAGACACTCTGACTTTGCTTCATACGATTAATTACAAAACACAAACAAATTGTTTTGAAAACGTCGTTGGGCATCTAGAAGGAATACTGATCTGAAATAGTTTTTTGTCTGATTAAGCCCCCTTTTCCCTCAGTTGGTGAAAGTGTGAAAGTGGACTAATGGACCAGTCATTTGTGCTTTTATTGTCGGCAATTACTAATTTCTCCGAAGCAGTCAGTAGTCACAAAAGTTGGGGAAAAAAACTGGGGGGAGGGACACGGGCCTCCCCGGCCCCACCCCTTGCTACTGCCCTGAGACACACTTAATTACCACAAAAAAATGCGTTCTTACTTAATAATAAAAATATATGTACTTTGCTTAGCAGGTTTTGTTGTTTTAATTCGAGGTATTGTGATCTGTGGTCGTTGTATCAAATCTACGTAAAAAGAAGTTTCTTGTAACATTTTTGGAAATGACTGGGTAATATGTGGGTCGGGGGTAGAAGCGGAATTTCTAATATTGAACATCGTGGTCGAATACTGATGAATATTTAAAGTGTCTATCCACCGGTTTATTGACGATTTGGAGTTATTTGTCAGACACTTATCAACAATTATTCGAAGAAAAAACGAAAAAAAAAATAAAACACCTTGGAAGGAAAAGCCTTCCAAGACGCTAAAAAAGCGCTAATGGATTTCCTGTTTTGAAAATACCGCGTACAATAAAACAACTGGGTCGAGTTTCATCACTTGCTGGATTGTTGACGTCAGAGTAGTGAGGCACATTGAACTCAAAACCGTTGCATGCCATCTTATGAAAAAAATATTGTAAACTTAGCGAAACAAAGCGCTCTCCCAGTGATCTGCCAAGAGTTTGTGTAGTTTGCAAGATTTGTTCAAGCGGTTACTCTGACTACTCTGACGTAAGCCTTAAATTCAGTACCAGCCTTTTCCCGCTAATAACAAATGACGTCCAGTCACGACTCTATGGAACATTTGAAAATCAAAGAAAAATTAAAGAAAAGTGGAATATACGAAATTACCCCAACAAAATGTTATTCAATGTATAAATATTCTTTAGGAAATTGTCAATAAACCGGTGAGATAGGCACTTTAATATTTACCTGAAAAATATACTAAATACGGAATATTAAAAAAAACATATATTAGTTGGGAATATTCAACTCGGGAGACCAGAGGAAAACGGAGTTTTTAGAGTGAAATTATTCCGCTTCTACCCTCGACAGTGTGGGTGTCATTATTCGATTGTTAGACACGGATATCTTTGTTTGACAGGTTTTTCCAACAACTGGTGGGTGGGACTGAGTCTGATGCATAATATCTGGACCAGAGAGCACAACAATATCTGTGAAATGCTAAAGAAAAACAATCCAGATTGGAACGATCAAAAACTCTTTGACACAGCGCGGTAAGCCTTATACTAAAATTATTTAGCAAACTTCTGCAGGTGGAAAGGAATATTGAGCCCTTGTCTAGTCCCTCGTCTTCTAAGGAATACAAGACAAGACAATACAAGACAATACAATACAATACCGTACAGTACAGTTTAGTACAGTACCATACAATACAATACAATACAATACAATACAATACAATACAATACAATACAATATACAATGCAATGCAACGCAACACAACACAACACAACACGACACAGTTCCATACCATATCGTAACAGACCAGACCAGACCAGACCAGACCATGCCATGCCATGCCACACAATGCAATACAACGAAATACTTTATACAGTCATGTGCAAGATGCTCAATTTTTGGTTTTTTACGACTACGGCAACAATCAACAGGTTTTCTTTTTTCGATGTTATTTTATCTTTATGAAGATGGTCCTAATCTCTTTCTGTTCACAAAGCATTACCAGGACAAAAAAGAGGACAAACAAGCCAGACAGTCCGTCGAAAAGGACAAACCAGATTAAAATGGATTTTTTGTAGGCCATCGTTGTCGATATTGCCATTCTCTTTGGGTATACTCCCTATTTACACCTACGGATCGTGTACGTTTAATGGCGATTGATATAGCAAAAGGTGTAGGGTGTATCTTTAAGATGAAACAAACCACTTTTAAAAGTGTTTTTAACTTCACTGAAACAACCTATCCTAATGCTGTATACTTATCATAATCGTATAGTTAGAAGAACCGATTACGAAGCTGTTGTATATCCTTGATTACCTTTTTATCGAAGATAAGAGGTGTTGCAGTGGGTTCAAGGCAAATCAAGTGTAAACAAAAGCAAAATCATAGGCCACCCAGAAGCAGTTTCAGCACAAGCTTTTCAGTCAAGGTTCTCGTATGCATGTTGTTAGGCCCTGCGTATGGTGATCAATTGCTAGGACACTACATACATTTGACTATATTACCTTTATCCTCGCCTTCATTCCTCGCTGGTTTCTGTTGTATTATAAGACTTCGGAAGATAAAACGTCTCTCATCTGAGGAACTATGTTGTCATACCTGTCGGCTATTACCCGACAATGTCGTTGCCGTTTTAGATTACATGTAAATTGATAAGAGCTACTGCATCTAATATTTTGAGTGCCAATAATATGTTAGAAAATTTTGGTAAGGTTAATAATTATGTTTACCCTCGTTAAATGAAGATAATTGTATTGTATTGTATTGTATTGTAATGTAATGTACCTCCCCGATGTTATCAAAAAAATACCTTTGACTTATTGAATTATCAAAGAAAAACTACTGAATTTGTAACATAGACATGAAATAACTGATATCAATCCTTTGTTCAGGCAGAAGACCATTTTTGAAAGTAAACGTGGAGTTTAGTTGTTTCTGTGATCATGTCATCAACGATGACGTTATCAAATTAAGTTAAAAGAACTTAGCTTTTGGCTATCAAGAAAATAACACGTTTTTTATCCCCAGAAATTTAAGGGGGAGAGGGGTTCAAAACGACCCCCTCCATCATGGCTTCTAGGCTTTAGGTTATCATTGCTAATTTATCATCGTGTTTTAAAAATTGAATCCTTTTCTTCCAACTATTATATTGCTTCCAGGCTAATAACAACAGCTTTGCTGGCCAAAATTCATACAGTGGAGTGGACTCCTGCAATACTAGATGAGAATTTCGTGGAAGACTCTGTTATTGTTGAATGGTTTGGCAAACTCTCTTCCCGGGCCATTCGTTGGCTCCAAAACAACAATATATCAGTTTTACCAGACACAATCAAAGGGCACATCGGGCATCCTAAAGACTTTAGAGGTGTCAATTTCTCTTTGACCGAAGAGTTTGTTGCTGCTTACCGATTGCACCCACTGCTTCCTGATTACATCGACATCTTGGCGATGGAAACAGGTAAGTAACACTTTTTGTAAACAAAATGCAGAAAAAAAACTAAAAAGTCTAATACTGAAACAAAGCCTATTCTAGTTTCGGCGGTACTTGTCATCTCGAATGAAATTTTATCATCGGTTCGAAACGTCTTAGCAATACCACCTACTAATTAAACGGGAACGAATTGAGAAGGTGCTGCCTTTCTCTGACATCTGCAGGATTCACGTCTTCTCGGATAAAGGACATTAGTCCGTAGGTTATGTTTCCTCAGTATCCTATCAGGGAGACCTAAACGAGCCCACAATACTTATCGAACAAGGGAGGGTGATCCCGGTGTCGTGGGCTGTTAACTACTAACTGAGGGCAATATTTAACCAAAAGCAAAATTAGCCTTTCAAACATCAAAAAAGACTGTTTGTCAGAGAAACTTTAAAAGATTATATATAATATCTCAGAGCATGATTTTTTTTTGCAGTTTTTATAGTAGTTGGGTTTATCTCAAATTTGCCGAACAGCTTTATCCGCAAAAACTTCAATACGTTGAAATACAAATTGAAATACTTCTCTGTCTTACTCACAATCACAAAAAGTGTTCGATTTTTCTAGTTTATATGTTAAGATGTAAATAAAATTTACTATTGAAATCTTTCAGTAAGTTTTGTGCCGAAATCTTGTCTAGTCATCACGAAGTCTACTGGTTATCTTTGATCGATGAACATTGATGATGAATGACTTTTAAAAGCAATTTTACTTTATCTTTACATATAAAGATACACTCAAACATGCCAATCAATTTAGGCATGACAATGACCCTAAATATTTTTACATAGTTAGGTCAAATTTCATTGTAATGTATCAACAAGGTCCAAAGAAAATGGAACTAGATCAGGGGGGAAATCAAAAGATTCTTGCTCCATTTTCTTTGAAATAAGCAACACTTAGATCGTTTCTGGCTGGTAGGGAAAAGAGGTACTGCAACTTCTCTAGAGTTTTGTCGTTTTCTCTCACAGGTAAACCAACTGGAAAATCCTATTCTTTGCCAAAGTACTCTTTTACGAATGCGTGGAGAGTGTTTGACGAGAACAAGCTGCAGGATGTTTTATACACGTTCGGGAAAACCGTTCCAGGAGCTGTAGTCCTTCACAACTACCCAAAGCTACTCACAAATCTGAAGATTCCACCACACCAGGGGGGTGGGGTAAGATCTTTTGCTTCTTTCTATAAGCTCTTCACTTTATACTTCACGACCTTAAGCAAACAGGGGTAACTAAGATAGATGCTTTTTGTTAGTTTACTATGTATCTTCATAGCAAATCAAAAATCAAGTTCTGAATATACTTTGAACGTATTAAAAGTCTGCAAACTAATAGACTTTTCATCAAGTCCAGTAAGCCTGAACTAATTGATGGAGAACATTTGTTGCTACCAGTAGTGTCTTACCTCCTCTTTCCCCTCCCCCTCCCCGCCCCCCTTGGGCTTTTTTAGCGGCTGCCGTAACCCTGGGACTTGAGCCCCCCGACCGCACTTTTATCATAAATTAACTATTCGGAAAACGGTACCGAAACACTTCTTGGCAAAGCTATTGTTCTTTGGAAGCTCTACCAAGTTAATATTTTTATTGGGCTGTAAAGCCATGATGTCACCATTAGGTTGAATTGATATTTCTTCGTTATAATTTTTACTTACTAAACTGCCATTTCTCAAATGTTGTTATACTGGTGAAAAGGAGTTGGACAGCAACTCTTGGATGATAAGCATGTAATATAATATCTGGGTAGTTGAAAATTGGTTTATAGATAGTACTTACCTTAGATTTTTACTACCTTTATTAAATTTTAAAAGTATCAGAGGAATACATGTATGTAATGTTCTTGGAAACGAAATACACATTAAAAAATCTGGACGATAGAGAGTACATATTAACAAGTAAGAGAAAACCTAAGTAATTAAAGTTGGTCACTAAGTTGCCAAGTTTCTGCAACTACTACAAGTCCACAATTATGAAAATTATGATTAGGA
>JAOBRD020034005.1:0-10626 GCA_027575215.2 Hydrozoanthus sils
ATAGATAGATAGATAGATAGATAGATAGATAGATAGATAGATAGATAGATAGATAGATAGATAGATAGAAAGATAGAAAGATAGATATATAGATAGATAGAAAGATAGATAGATAGATAGATAGATAGATAGATAGATAGATAGATAAATAGATGGATGGATGGATGGATGGATGGATGGATGGATGGATGGATGGATGGATAGATAGATAGATAGATGGATAGAACTGCTGAAGAGAAAATCAAACTCTACATTACTTTTAATTTCAAGGCGATGTAGTAACTGTGAGTGAAAACGGTGAACTAAAGCTTGATGGCAGTTTCTCGTTTGATCCCGACGACCCGGAAAACAAGGTCAACCAACCGGAATACCTGTGGCAGTGCTTCAACGACAAGAACCAACCATTAAGGGCCACTTCTGGCAGAGAATTATATAAGATTGCACGAAGAGCTGTTGTCACTATCCCTGTTAGTGGACTCCTTAAAGCAAATCAAATGTAAGTAGGAATTCAGTATTTTACATCTAGACGTGGAATATCTATCAGTATTTTAGACCTAGAAGCGTTACTTTAACAATATTCAACATCTGGGCGTGTAACGGCAAGCGTATTCTAAACATTATTCTACAACTGGGCATGTAATCTCGGACAGTATATTGTCCAACTAGACGCCAGCAAAATCATGTAACAATGGATTCGATATAAGAATATTGAACGTGTACAAAAAACAAATTTGAATTTCATAACAAAGTGCCATTTTTCAAACCAGCGTTTATTAATTTATATTTTCTTTGTTTATGTATTCATTCTTAAGACTTTCGTTTTTTAGATAAAGATTGTTTCAAAACTAGAACAAAATTAAAAAGAAAACCTTCCGTGAACAGTTTTTTCATTGTAGGCTCAAATAGCGTCGAATTTTATCTTTTCTTTGTCATTATTTAGTTAAAGTTACTGACGAAAACAAATAACAATGGAATAAAAGCAGAACTCGAAAAAGGATGGCTTACAAATTAAACAAATCCTTAATCAAACAAAACTCCTTCAACAAGGTTTTGACTTTTGTAACATTCTTTGAAGAGACCAACCAAAGTACCGACTGTCCGATAATATATGATAGGCGAGTGCCAACATGCTACTTTTTTTTTCCAGGTAGTAGGTAAATCAACACCTTCCGGGCTTTTCAATACCCTTTATTTTTTCGTTCTAATTTTGAAGAAAACAAGTCTCTTTTCTCAGTATATTTTAGAAATAGACAAAGCGAGTTAAATGACGTTGTTGTATTCTTCATGGTTTTACGATAATTCTGGCCACTGAAATAGAACCTACACTGAAATTTTTGTCAAACTTTACCTTTGTTTATTTGTCTTATAGGAACTTAAATTTTGAAATACAAATCAGGGGTCCCAAGACTAGTTTTGGAGCAATGGCACCTTGTTTATAAGCAACTGATAATTCCTTATGATTATGTTCACGATTGCTTGCAAACGTAACGTTTCCGACGACTGTTTCTTTCTAAACAATGAGAATTGTTCTATATTTATTTCTAAGGAAGTTATTGCTTAGTTCGAAACAAAAGAAAAAAAATGATAGGTCGCCATTCTTGTTTATGAGAAAATATCGATTTACCTCTCTGGCGAACTCTGGATAGCCATAAGGAAAACGCCGCCATTTTTAATTGGCGCGCGTTGGCTCATGGGAGAAAATATGCGCAGAAAGGACGCGCAATGCAAAACTAGAGAATAACCTTAAGTCAAAGCACAGATTTGGTTTTACTATTGGTCAAGAAAAGATGATTACGCTTTTTACGCTGAAACTATTAATTACTCTGCAGATACGAGTGCGAGCTGACGTATTCCAAGGGTCGACGTTCATCCAAAGCACGTGTGGTTGTCAAGGTTGTTCAGGGTGATCCTCCGAGGGTGTTCTTTAGGAGAAAAAGGAAGCATGGTAAAAGAAACCCTAAAAGTAAGATCAAATTTCGTGGGCTGGTCCTCACCCGTCAGGCCGTGGAGGCGCAGTGTCAGTGGGAGTCTGTTTGCGAGTCCGGTATGTCTCAGTAAAACAAAGTAATAGTTATATCCGTTCATGGCGTATAATCTGTTCCTTATGTCGTCCCTCTAACCTGGTTTCACCTTGCACTTTTTAGCTCTCTTATAATTTTTGCTGGAACGCCAGTGTTTTTAATTCGGGTTACTGAATCAAACTTAGGATTGTTTAGGGTATGTCTATAGATTGTGTAATTATAGATTTTTTCTAGTTTTACGAAGTGCTCCTGTGTGAAGTTTTGACGTTAACATGTATTCTCACTATTGCTGTTCTGCCCATTAAATTGGAAAAAGTTTCTTGTAAGGGACGTCTCGAGTCCTAGATCATCTTTCTTCCATCGTACTTCTAACTCTAGGTCTTAAATGTATGTAAATAAACAAATAAATAAAATAAGCGTGCAAGCAGGAACTTTGCTTCACTTTTTTCTTTTAGAACTAGCCACGTTATCGCCTAGAACTGTTATTTTTCTTTTTTGTTCGTTTTTGTTTTGTGTGCGAAGTTGCGACATTTCTACTGAACTGAACTTAAAAGAATTAGGAATCTAACTCGGAAACCCCACGGTTACTTAATTAGACCCTCGGTATTTCGTTTTTTTTTTACAAAAGCCTGTATCACAGGATAATTAACATAAGCTTGTATAGAATTCAAACTCTGAGAAATACAATAGAGTATTGTTGACGTTGTTTCTACTACAACACTCAATATCGTCAACGAAAGAAAATGCGAGTATCATGTGCTATAACGATGCTGACATCTTTAACAGTTCTCATTACTTATGTCAACAACAAACCGATATTAACACTACTAATGACAGCATTAGCAACAGTAATATCATTATCATCAGACATACCAGTACCAGGGCTAAATTTATTTCAGAGACACGAACATTTTCCTTTCAAGAAACGAACTCGTGGTTGCTGTTGAAACATAGTGGAAATACATAATAGTAATAATAAAACAATAATAAAAAGCACAATAATGATAGATGAAAATACGCTGTTTAAAACAGGGGAACTAGATACTAGATACACTGAGTAATATTCGTCAAGGCTCCATAAAATTGAAGTTTAATAACTGAGTTAGCCCAGTTGACAAGGCTGTTGTGCGGGAGGCCTGTGTTCGATTCCCGGTACTGGACCTTCACTCAGGGTCCTTAAATAACCGAGGAGAAGGTGTTGCCTTTGCTCTAACATCTGCAGACGGTTAGACCTTCGCGTCTTCTCGGTTAAGGACGTTAAACCGTAGGTCCCGGGTGGCAGACCTCGAAGGGGACCTCAAGTGCTGTTGTCTGTTCTCCCGTGACTCCTTGGATTGAGTCAAAAATATCACAAAATAAAAAAGTAATTTAGTATATTCATGTTATTACATTATTAATAAATCTTGCATATTTTCTTAATTCTCACACCAGATTATGCCTGCGTTGATCTCTCCAAATCCGGTGTTAGCCTTACTCGTGTCAGAAAAACAGTTCCAAAATATTTGCCACATAGACGCATTACATTAGTGATTTCGCCAAACCAGCTGGAACCTGGAGCAAAGTATAAATTCCGCCTCAAATGCAGTTATACCGGTAGCAGCAGCGAAGGACAAGCTGTAATCTCCCTCGAAACAAACAGCCCTCCAAAAGAAGGTAAACAAACCATTTTACCCTACTTTATTTATTTAGCCTACATTTTGTACTTCGGATTTGTCAAACAAATTAAACACAATCTTATTATTTCAAAAACTCAGTACAGAAAAGTATGTTTGATTTATGCAATAAGCTATAAAGTAGATTTCCAACCTTGCTGAAATTATTGGAGGCTTGCTTTCTTTTGATATAGGTAAATTTGAGGTTGTTCCAGCGAACGGGACTGCTATGGAAACAAAGTTTTCGTTTGATGCCAAAGAGGGCTGGGCGGACGATGACTGGCCCCTCACTTTTACATACGGGTGTGTAAACGAAGACGATAGAAACGATGAAGTCGTGCTTTATAATGGAAAAAGCCGTAGAATCCAAAACTTACCAATGTCTAAAGGTAAACTACCCGTGCAATTAGCTTATTAGTGTGTATATCGCAGACAGCATAGAACAAAGAGTATATGTTTGTGTTTATATTGTATACTGTGACAATGTTGATTTACCGCGAACTCTGATTGGATGAGTACCTGGCCCTGCTTTTTAGAATAGGTACAATCAAATCTATGCATTCTCACACCAATCTCTGTTCATTTGAAGAACAGTGTTCGTTTAAAAAACAACGCAAATGCGTTGGGATATTTCTGTATTTCTTACCATAAAAAAGAAAGCTCGACTGTGTTATGCTAATTCTGTAATGCTAACCAACAGTATCATAACTAGAATTCAAGGAAAGAGCGTCTGATAATAGAATCATGTCAAGAGAGTTTTAACTAACAAACCCTCATAATCATCGCTCGGCACAGGTCGGTGGGAGTGTTATGTAGCAGTGGAAGACAGTTTTGGAGCAGAAACTCGCAAAACGTTTAAAATAAGCGTTGCAGACAAAAGCTTCAACGAAGAGGAACTTGGTAACCTTGGAGACAATGCTGATGAGCTCATAAGATCTGGAGACTCAGATACTGCTTTAGGTATGTATTGACAAAACACTTTTTACTTTTAGTTAAGGAACAGACAAGCGGAGGGGTTGGCGCAGCGATAAGATCTCTGACTCCCAGTTCTGAGGTCCCAAGTTCGCCGGCCTAATCGAGGGTGAAATATTTGGGTGATCTTTTTTTTCCCGCTAAAGTTAAGTCAGCTTACCGTCTTTTCGGGGTCGGTAAAATGGGAACCAGCAGTACATGGACAACTTTGATGTATATGTACGGTTTCCGGCCTGATCATTGTAAAGCACCTTTGAGCGTATAATCATATAAAAGGAGTTATATAAATACGCAATATCGTAATACCTCTAGATATACTCGAGATAAAAATGAAAGCGCGAACAAGACTATATCGAGTCCTTCAGGGCCCCTGAGAGAATTTTCGGTATTCAGTGTATTTTAGAAACGTACTTCATGCATTTTCAGTGCTCTTTTGCACTAGCATATGATTGATTAATTAACTG
Organism: Hydrozoanthus sils; assembly: GCA_027575215.2. NCBI lineage: Eukaryota > Metazoa > Cnidaria > Anthozoa > Zoantharia > Hydrozoanthidae > Hydrozoanthus > Hydrozoanthus sils. The sequence goes on from JAOBRD020034005.1 coordinate 5,110, forward strand.
TTAATTGTAAAAAAAAAGTTTTCTTTAAAGGGAAACGGATCGTAAGGAACACGAGCATGTTAATCGGTCTTTGAACAAACGTACCCGGGTGTATATGTTGTGATTTAATTCAATTTTTTTTTCATATAATGACCTTCAAGCAGCTGAATTGCCTAGATTTAACTTTAAAAGCACCATGGTACTGCTATAAGTGTTTCTTACTGACGTTTAGGTCGTGGGAGTGATTGAAGATTTTGTAACGTAATACCGTGTCCAACTCGTTCCCAAGGCTTTTCCCGCCCCGACCCCATTCCAAGGGGTCTGGTAACCAGACTTTATGTTGTGTTTCTACCTAGCTTTGGCTATGACAGTTTTTGAATAAGCTCCCCCATCCCCCCCCGGGGGGGGCTTATTAGAGCGTTTACGGTAACCTCAGATGGAGGCGTGGTTGCCAAGCCAAGCAGGTAAGTAGGAGGGTACGGGCCCACTAGAGATTAGCTCAATAAAAGTTTAAAGTTTATCCAGTGTTTAAAAAATATCTTTCCTTAGAATAAACATTAATTACTGTTGCAGCTATTCTCAGTGGTATGGCTGATGTGATTGGGAAGAATACTGACAGTATATCGGTTGAAGCCAAGAAAAAAGAATCACAAAGTATTTGCAACAAGGTCCGTATTATAAACTTTTTCTTAAACCTAACCATAGTTATTAAATACGGACTGGTTAGGAAACCACTGTTGTATGTCTTTGTTCGCAATTTTCTTCTGTTTTCTGGTCTTGACCCTGCACAAAACGTGCAGAACTGAACCCAAAAGCTTTTGAAATGCAAATCAACAAATAGCCAGTCAAAATATTCTCACTAACACCTGAAACAAAGAATGTGCAGGGTCACGGTTCGTTCAACATAAAACAAAGCATCTTTGTACATTCTTTGTATTTCCCTTTTAAGGTTTGCCGGCTTTCCTAACCAGTCCATATATATGAATTTAATCAAACTGTTACCGTTTTATTAAAATAAACGCCCAGGGCGTTTATCAAACTTGGGAGGGGGGCAATTATTTGAGAAGAACACTTATTCGAGAAAAGGCGCTGATTAAATTTTCACCATATTAGTTACAAAGACAATCTTGAGAAAATTAAGATATCAGTGATATCTTTTACTACAAAACAAAGTGCAACATGACGTTACTGTCCAGTATAAAGTTTAAACAAGATCCAAGTAGCGACATATCGAAGTATTTACAACAATCGTTTATTAAGCAACAAGATAATGAACCCCATATCTTTTACATCCGCAAATAGTAACACCTAATCGAGGTGGGGGAAAGTTATAGCAGATTTAGTTAGACTATAGAATTATAGAACTAAGAAAGTATTAACAGTATTTATTCTAGTATTCACAGATAACAGTCTAGCAAGTACTTTCTAATGAACGCTAAATTTAAGTGTTAACCAACAGTGACCAACAATAGATCACAACAGTATTGTTCTAGCGATATCACTGCGTTTCCAATAAAAGGCGATTTCACAGCAATTCTAGTACTCGTATATTTGGTAGGGGGGGGGGGTTGTTCGTGGGGTGGGGGTGCTCAGTCAAACTTTAGTCTTTTTAGCGGGGCGCTTATTCAAGAGATGGCACGAATTCGAATAATTACGGTACCAGTTTTTCCTTGTACAGGTATAATGTTTCTTCAAAATGTGTTTCCAGCCTTCAAAGAATAATTGATTAAAGTGTTGTTACTTTCGGGAAAAAAATTAGTCAGTCGGTTGTACCAAATAAGTTTCAGGAATTTTCTCTCCCTAACCATGGCACTAAAGGCATAATAAGTGTGTTTCTGTGAAAGTTAAGTTGTAAGTCCCTAACTGTAAATTGATACTGTTTCTGTTATTAAATAGAGAAACAGTGGTTCTTGATTGAAATACAATTTAATTTTCGGATCTATCTGGCTTGCTATTAAGCTCCCAATTGACCCTGTAGCTCAGTTGGTTAGAGTAATGTGTAGATCTGTGTCGTAAGTCGTGGGGTTCGAGTCCCACCGAGATTTTAAAGAATTCTTTCTCTTTTCTTTGTGCGGGTTTATTGGGGTTACTTGTTGTTGCTGTGGATCAGCGAAACTCGTGTTATCCCCCATTTCTAGTTGCCTCACTCGAATTTGAACTTTATATTCATATTTATCATATACATATCGAGGTTTACTCTCTGCATTTCCATACAGTAAATTTCCGTACGTTCATTGTTCTTCGCCTAGTCATGATCCGCGTATCGTCATTTCACGTGTGAAAAAACGATACGTCCAATAAAAAGGGAGAACGTTAATTTGAATTTTTTCCGCTTTGACTTGAAGACAACACTTAGCGCGCCATTTCACATTTGCTTTTTGGGAAGACGAATAGCCATTTCGCCAATGTAAATGATATATCGAAAGGCCAATATATTGACGATTGGGAAAACAAAAATGCAAAACAAAAAACATTACGGGACATAAAGGTTTTAGATGAATTTCTTCATCTGAAGAAGTAAGTCGGAAGATTCGTGAAATACCCCAGAAGATCTAAACTTAGCAAAATTTATTAGATCAGTTAAAAGAAAAGATGGAATATGATAAACAGAAAACAGTATGGAAAGTGCTTTGTACAGTTCTTATTCACTCGTCGTTTCGTATCACAAAACGAACGAGTGAGCACTCGTTCGTTTTATGCTACTTCACGACTCGTGAATAAAAACCGTACGCGCGCACTTTCCATGAAGTATTCTCTTTATATGCCACTGAAGGGCAGCACTGTTTGTATGTTAACAACGTTTAGATTAGCTCATTTCAAAACCGTCGTGTTATGTTGTTGTGTTTCAGGTATTAAAAATGGGACGACCTAAAGGGAAACAACGTAGAAAAAAATTCTTAAAGTTCATGATGAAAGCCACAAAGTCGCAGGGGAAAAAGTTTGACTTCAGCTTGAAAGTACAACTCGTTACAGAAACAGCTGCGGTAATGGGTTTTACAATATCAATAAGCAGCAAGAAAAGACGCCGTCGCTCTGTTAGTGCTCCTACAGTTGAAGAAAAAACTGCTAGCGAGGCAAGTAGTCCTTAATGATATATATGTCTGTCTGTCTTTCTGTTTGAGTGGTAGGAAGTGCATGTATTCGCCTGTATTTCTGTTTAAGGCAGGAGTACATCTAAACTTTTGTTGGATAGTAAGGAAAATGAAAAAGATATTTGAATAAGAAAAATATTGAGTAGAATCAGCAAACTGTTCTTCCTGGCAAGGGACTAGTACAGCTTTGGTTTGAGAACGGTTTGGCGAATTTACATCAAATATTAACTTCAAAATTAATTTTTAATCTTCCCAGAAAATTACCAAATTCAAAATTCTCTTTGAAACTACCAACCTTCAAGAAAAAAATACAACTCAAAATTCATCCAAAAAATTTTAGAATATTCAAGCTGACTCTCCATCATACTATCTGTGTTTTAAGCAGAGCGATTTCGTAGATTCAAACCGTGGACGGAGATATCGGAAGAAACCGTGGCATTAGGGAAAGTGGCCACAAAGCGCAAATGAGGTGTACTGCCGCTTAAGAAAATGTCAATCAGTCCAGTTCTGCCTGTCGGTTTTTGTCAATGTTTGTTTGTTTATTGCATCTTACCAAGTAATAGCGTAGAGAACGAGCAAAACCTCTTTTTTAAAGAAATTCCTTTCTGTATACTCTTTTTTCCAATTTAGTATAGAAAAAACTGAATGAAAAGAGAAAAAGCATGATGGCTTTATAATCGTTACTACTTTATAAAACTCACACAATTTTATTAATTGCACTTTTGAATATATTCATATATTCTTGTTTTAACCTAAACTCAACAGGTGCAGACTCTTTTAGCAACGTTGAGCAATCTAATTGACCCCGAGGTGTACGATAGTAACACGATGAGTTTGAAAACTTCATATAAATCCGCAGTAGACTCGTCCGGCCAAGCAATGTGCGCCGGCCTAGTAACAGGCGAGCCTGCAATTGCTGCTTCAGACGTGCTTGCAGTAGTTCGTAGCGAGAAAAACAACTTTGAGACCGCGGACACAGATTATGTGAACATGACGTGTTCCAGCTGCAGTGGTGTAAAAATTTCAGCAAAGATGCTTTTTGGTGCTGCTTTGAAATCCAAATATGAGTACTGGGACTGTAAAAGCGACGAGAAGTGCAGCGGAGTTTGTGTTGTTTCCTCCCAGGTAAATTTAATCTTAGTTGTAGGTAAGTAAGTTACAGAGTTGTAGGTATGACCTATACCTTGAACAGGTGTAAGGGACTGGATCCGGACGGTGTGACCATCATTAACTGTCCATACGGAACTGAAAGATTGCCGCTGTACATTTTACTACAATCAATTGCGGACCTCAACCATTAACCGAGGCTTAGAGATGGTCACATTTAGTGAAACTTTTCCTTGTACTAACAACACTGTGTATGCGAATTAACCCTACTGGGCCTCTCTATTCATTGTTTTTTGGGGCAATTCTACATTGTTCGAGCGCAAGAAATGTCGGCAAATCTTTTTTGCTATGGTTAATAAAACCTGCAAGTCTCTCCGGTCGACCTAAAAGTAGAAAAGTTATTATTTTTAATCTTTTCAAAACATTCTTCCCTCCGGTCGTTATAAAGTAAACCTCAAGAGCAACGGAGAAAATTCAATGTCCAAAACATTTCTACACTATTTTAAACACTTAACTCTTTTACGAACCGCTTTTTTCATTAATTGTGTAAACTTGGTAGTGGCGCTAGATGCACCGAAATGTTGGTTTTTATCAACCTCATTTCTTGTGTTTGTTGTATTTCTAAATTGTTTCTCATAAGCCTATTTTTAAAAAGTCGAATTTTTGTCTTCAGTATCCTTACAATCTCCTGGAAGCCTTGACGGGTTCTGAGCCAGCATCTCTCACCAATGTTGTCGATTTGAAGCTTTACAACCCATCGACCTACGCTGTTATTCAGGAATCTTCTGCGTTGTCCAGCCCAGTCACTTTCAGATTACCTCTCCACTACAAGAACACTACCACATTTATCAAAGGAACCACTTCGTTTGAGGTAACAGAAAAGATTTTATAAGAGTATTTCTTTTATGTGTTTACAAACTTGCTTAAATCTAAAACCAACAGTATCATTCACGATAACGGAAATAACCAGAATAACAATCCAAATATCGGCAAAACTTCGATACAGAAGTTATTATAACAACTGCAAGCACTGCAGTTACCGCTATTGTTTGGGTTCGTAAACTTGCCACATAAATCCATTTGATCTGCTCTATCCATGAAGTCGTCATTGTCGTTTCAATGCCCAAGCTAATCGCACCTTGATCGACGTCGTTGCAAGTCCATATTACAGATACTTTGTAAGAACTCTAGTTTTCTAACAAAAAGCTAATTTATGGCGACGAAAGCCTACTCCAGTTTCATACTGGTCTCCCACAGGCAACCAAATAAAATTGAGTGAATTAATACATGTATATGTATATATATATATATATATATATATATATACGAACTGATATCT
>JAOBRD020034113.1:0-10626 GCA_027575215.2 Hydrozoanthus sils
GAAAAAGTTGAACTTGAGCTTGTTCCGCTAAATGTTAGGCTGCTGGAAAAGGTCGGTTGGTCACAGAGTGGACATATGCCCAGGCTTACGGTTGTTTTGTTTTGCAACTTGTGCTCTTAATTAAAGCAATTATTAATTTTTATTGTTATTGCTTTGAATTGCTAACTGTTATGTACACAGAACGATGTGTACAGCTGGATTATAAAAAGTCATACATCTGGTGTCGTAGTATAAAAAACTCAACTAAATAAACGGGATATCTACCGTAAATGTGTCACCAGTTGATTACAAAAGTAGTAAATTTGCCCACAAAAAATGTAATTATTGCAAAGTATAGCATCATCGAGCGATTAACGTGTTCGGCTCGTAATAATCCTAAGGTCGCGAAATCGAGCCCCGGTCAGACCACTGTGTTGTGTTCTTGAACAAGACACTTTACCCGACTCTGTTCCAGTCGACTCAGCTGTATAAATGAGTACCAGTTCTGCTGGGAGCTAACATGCAATAGATTAGTGTCCTGTCCAGGGGGGGTCAAAGACTCTCATCCGCTTAGCACCACAGAAACCGGAGATAAGCGCCGGCCTAATAAGCAACTTAGGCTTGAGAAAGGATTTAGCATATGCAATACACATATACAAGTTTTTTGTTGTTGCTTTGCCAACCCGTTACACAGTACGTGCCATAGTGTAAAAAAAACACTTACTTTGCTGTGATGTCAGAAGATAAAAAAAGTTTTTTCCTTTATTCTATTAAATAGTATCGCAATTTTTACGTACTTTGCTTTATTTCTAAAGCAAGTCATCAAGGAAAAACTACGTACAGAAAAAATGCATTTTAATATCTGGTGCGCTCACACATTCTAAAACAAAATATACGACCTTTTTTCAATTGTTCCTTCCAATTGTTCCAATAAATTATTCTATAAGAAATGATTGAGTTTTGTTATCGCTTGTTAATCGCCTTCCCCTGGAATGCCCACTAGTTAAACGACCTACTGCTTAAACAGCTTGCATGATGCCAACATAATGTCAGGGGGAAGTGTGTTGCTCTAGCATAGCCACAATAACTGGAAGGTCGCAGGTGGCACGAAATTACCTTATTATAATGGTGGACCTTCTTCACAGAAATGTTACGTGGCTAAAAGCTATCTAGAGAAAACTCCTCACTCTAACCAGTTTTAGTAACTAGCTGCTCCCTCAGGTAGAAAAATGCTGTCGAGCAAGGGTTTGGTACAATTCGGATCGTGTTATCAATCATTTGTTTACAATGGTTCTTACAATTATTTCCCTCTCGTCTATCCCGGTCGTGACTGTAAACGGTAAGTCATTCATTTCATCACCACGGCTTCGACACTGTCACAAACTGCATGCAAAGCGCACAGATGGCAAGAATCTAACAACAGTCCAACATATTTGCTGAAGTTAAAGTGTGAAAAATGAATTGAATAACTTACCGTTTAGTACGGCGGATTGACTTGAGAGCTTAACAAACACAACACTACATTTTCCTTGATTAATTGAAAGCATGTGCTTTTTAAAGCAAATATGCGGGTTGGACCTCAGGGGCAGAAACAATCTGTTGACTGTTGAGGGTACTCACCGGCCAAACCGACAGGAAATTGGGGTGTACCCGGCTAGATTGCAGGGGGAGCAAGAGAGCGGAGGCCGGAAGGAACGAACAAAAACACTGCAGTTTTGAACTTAAATTGTAATATTCAACTAAAATGGGTATTACGTGCCGCCATTCTTTTGGCACTCGATTCATTTGGTAAAATACGTGCTCACCTATAAGTATTTGCACGAAAATGATAGATATACTCAACCAAAATGCAAGAAAAGTGCATTCCAAAATCATGATTTTGAACGCCTAACACTTGTCGCAAACAATGCACTTGCTGAACTCGGTAAGAATAGTGTTCTTCGCTCGACAGCAAAAAGAAAACTAGTCAACAGTTATCACAAATGCTGCAATCTGATTTGCTCCCTACACGCTATCAATTCAACAGTTAGACTACGAGTTCAAATTTTCTATCGGCTGATAGACGACGAGGGCCGAGAGAAAATGAGAACGAGTAGTTTAACTTTTTTAGTCAAACTCTACTAGTGGTGTATTGCAACATTAAAAAAAATGAATTTTAGTGGGTTAAAAACAATTTGATTTTAAAATATGATGTGCTACACGTCACGCACCAGTAAGTGTCATGCGCCGTACGGTACTTTGTGTGCCACCAATTCAACAACCACGAGGTTTACAAGCATTTCTTAGATACATAGCAAGGATAACTGTTTTTAAAAAAAATGCTCTCCACCAGACTTAAAATTGTACAAGTCAAGAAAAAAGGAGTTCTTAAATGTTCGGATCTTGGCGACCATAGTTGTTTATGACTGGAACTGTGTAGTTAAGTAGGATTGTTTGAAAAACAATCACCGAGCTGGCCGCTTGAAAACAACTTTTCCAGCTGCTAAATTGTAATGGGGTTTTATGAATGGTTTGGCCGACTGTTGCCTCTTTCAATAGCTTTTTGCAAACTGCGTTTAAAATTTCGTTTGCCTTTTCAAACTCTGGATCAGTAACGACGGACCAAGGTTTAAAAAGCTATTAAAGTGTCGCTTGTATGGCTTTTAGGGACGAAACTTTGTATGGTTTTCCATCTTTTTGCCGCAAAGAGAAGTAGAATTGTTGCAAAAAGGTATTTAACTGTTCTTTGCTCTGTTCTTAAATTGGAGTTTTAAGTTTAGTTTGGTTTGCAAAAGAGCCTGTGAATTAAATTATAGCAAAATTATTGTTTTTGCTTCAAATCGTGTTATCGTGTTTGTCGGAAACATTTTTAAAGTAAAATATGTAAATTAAGATGAACTATTTTTCGACGTTAAGTTTTACTTACATTAAAAATGTTTATTCCGTATTTTGTTGCTTTTTTGTCTTACTAGCTGGCACTGAGCTCTAGAGACATTCTTCAAGAAGTTCTTCTGTCGCTTCTTCAAAACATTTTCTCTTCTCACCGTCTATTGACCGATGGACCACAAGTAGAGTAGCCAATCAGAACGCGAGATTTGCAATAGACCACTAGTAGAGTTTGACTAATAGGTGATAGATATATAGCACCGATTTGTGTAATTCAAATTAAATGGCGGATACGGTTACTTGCTCGTCTCGCATTTTGAGTTGTTTCTGCAAACGAGCTTCTAATTGATAAAACAGTTCCTAATAAAACAAAGGCAACAACAAAATATCGTGTAAACAATTTTGAAGGCAATAAAACGATATAATATCTGAAGCATCAACTTTACTACATTTCACTCGACAGACTGCCGAACACATCTGCAAGCGATAACTGTTTGCTTGAACATGTTTTTTGAATAAATAAAGTAAATTTATTTATTCAACGGGAATTTTCAATTAGTATATGTAATCGCATGGGGCCGAGTAAAATTAAGGATTAATTTCACGAGTGTTTTCAACTTTTTCCAAAATTTGGATAAAATTGAAAATACTAGTGATATCAATCCTAAATTTTACGAGGAACCTTGCGATTACATGTTTATGACATCGAGGGCAAAATTCTTCATTCTCCGCGGTATCTCACGAAAAGCGTTGCATAACTTAACTGAATTATCTCAAGTTTCTTCGAAAGACCTACCTGTAATAAAACCTTTACAATCTCTGAAATCATACGAAAATCTTTGGACGGGGTTTAAAATCGTTTCTAAGGAATTTTTATAAATTTTTAAAAAATTCGTGAAATCTTCGGAGGTATTCGGAAACGTTCGGAAATCTTCGAAACTTTTCGTAAACCTTCGGAAAATGTTGCTAAGGCATTTTTGAGACTTTTTGAAATTTTCGGAACATCTTCGGAAATTTTCGGAATAATACCAGCGATCAATCAGCGCTCAGTAATTTTGCCCTGAATTAAGAAAAAATGCCCCCACTGAATACTTGCTCTTGCCCTCCATCGGCTGAATATACTTGAAGCATCACTGTAACACATTTCACTCGACCGACTGTCAAGCATATTTGCACAGAAAAACCATTTACATCAACTGTTTGAAAAAACAAAACTTTGTTTATTACAAAGTATTGTAGTTCTGTTGTTTACTCTCGAGAAGTTTTTAGTGAAACAACTAGGATAGGCGGATTTCAGCTGACGTATTGTTTACAGACAAACCTTTTCAAATCTAAAGCACCTTCGGGACCTTAAACAAAGAAACCTTTGTTTCAAACTACCAATCAAATAACAATCGACTCATTAATAACAATGACTGAAACTCGCCTATACTCGCTCTTAATTTATGTCGGCAAATAATAGATTATGACGAGGGATTCGCCCTCGTCATTCGATCAGCCCATAGAAATTGCGAGCTCGTATTCTGATTGTTAAATATAGTTCTTTTGTGAATGTTCCTCCGGAACATGCCAGTCCGCCAAATGTTTACTCATAAAGATCTACCCAAGCCTGAGCATTCCCGATTTCGCTTTTACACATATGCAAACTTTATTTAGTGTATTTAGCGGTTCAAATAAAAAGGCCCCTTCATAGCATGCAAAACTGTGATTACAATTTAGTGCAGAATCTTCTCGAATAGATAACACAACCTGCAACTGAACTTTTAATATCTCAATATGTTTCATAAACATTCAAAAACATTTCAATGTTTTGGTATGCTAGTAAGGAACGGAAAAATTGATCCCGTAGGGGGAGGGGGTGTATAACCCTGATTTGTAATAAACAACAAGATTTGTAATATCAACCGGATTTGTAATAAAGATCCAGGCACAGGATATGTAATAACAACAGGATTTGTAATAAAAATCAACAGGATATGTAATAAAACAACTAACCGGATTTGTAATAAAATTTCAACCAAATTTGTAATAACATACTTAACCGGATATGTAATAAGCTATCAACAGGATTTGTAATAACGATACTAAAGATGGGAAGTCACGTATTCTTATACTGTCTTGATTTAAAAATGAGAAAAAAACCGATATAATTCGCTCTTTACTCTAATTTATGTTGTTCAAATGCAGTAATACCAACGTAAAGATGGATCTGAAACTTGGAGACAAAAAACATCATCCATGAAAACAGTCCAAGTCTTTGTAAACAGGTGCCTGAGAGGGATAACGTGGCCAGATACCATCAGCAACACAGATATATGGTAGAGGTCCAAGTAGATGGAGGTAGACATCAGAACACGCAGGTTGAACTGGATAGGACATACGCTGAGGAAAGAGAACTCAAGCTCTAGAGTGGAACCCGCAAGGTAAACGGAAGCGTGGAAGACCTAAAAACACCTGGCGCGGAGGGCTAACATCGGACCTGAGGAAAATTGGCAAAACCTTGGGAGAAGCAATAAAGAACGTTGTACAAGACAGAGGAAGATGGAAAGCTACTGTAATTATCCTATGTCTCCCTTGGCACGAAGTGGATTAAGTCAAGTCAAATGCAAAAATCTCAGGAAAGACGGTTTTGTGTGGTCAGATGATCAAAAAGAGCTGCTCTTGAAAGTTACTCACGAATACAAATTTTCCCGTGTTAGCGAAAAATAGACTGGGAGACGTACCAAATCAGGTATTCTGATATTTGTGAATTGCTTCATGACTGAGCAGTATCTATTGTCCGAAGATGCAGAAGAACTTGGCAAAGATTATCCACACAGCAAAGAAGAAATCACAAAGGGTGTTGTAACTTTGACGACAACGTATTCGAAAAACTTCGTTTTCGACCGACACGTATATTGTAAACCTCCAGCCTGGAGAGCGTTTTCAAAAGCTTCGTGTGGATAGGAGGTGCAAACGGAGAAAAAATCTCTGTTTTCGAAAATACCCGGATGCGCGTGGACAGAGCCTTAATTTGTTGTCCAAAATATACTAAAATCATTTTTATCATAGTGAATATTTTGATCTCATTTTCAAAAAAATGAGAAAAAAAGTATTTTCTTCTTTGGAAAAGTTTTTTAGCGAGAAAAAAAAAATTAAATGCGCCAGGCGAAGACGTGCACAGCCAAGCACGGTATCTGCACGCTCTCTTATTACATATCCTGTTGATTTTTATTACAAATCCTGTTGATATTACAAATCCTGTTGTTTATTACAAATCAGGGTGATACAGGGGGGTGGGGGGGTGAGTGAGTGGAATTGCAGTGCCATCCCAGACAGAAAAAACAATTGCATGCCGAAACCCTGTAAAGAGAATGTATGTAAACGGGCAAAAGATAGCAAAAAATAGGGTTTTTTTCTGAAGCTTTTTTCACAACAATCTCCGTAGAATATTGGGAACAACCGTGGATTCAGAGCTGAGATACAAGTGATTGACAAGTAACTCAAAGGTGTTTGAAAAGGGTTGATCACTCTAACTGATTCAGAAACAGTAATGAAACAGATAATATCTCAGACTCAGCTACAACTGTTTTAGAAGCGAGTATCGGGCTACAGCAAAACTTCCGGTGAGTGATAAATGATTTTCGGCATCACACCCCGATTTGTATATTTGCAACTAACAAGCCATATGGTTAGAAAAAAATTATATCTTTAGAAATAACAATGAAAGAAATTTAAACTGATTTAAAATGAGAGAGGGCATCTATTAGATACCAACCTTTCAAAGTGCTCAAAGAAAACCTAAGCGAAACGGGATTTCGATAGTTCTTTTCTAAACTGCTTAATCTGTATTAGCTATAGATTAAACTTCATTCTGAATATTAAACTTAAGAAAATACTTGGCTTTGAGTAAACAATATTGTCTCTCTAAGGAAGCAGAAAAGCTAAAGAAACCTTCAAGTACGCAGTCAGTCAGATAAAATGTAAAACATCTGTATATTAAGTGCTATTATTCTGAGAGTAGCAATCTCACTTTAACAACTAAATCGATGAAAGATATTTTTAACTGATTTTAAATTGGCATCGATTTCTAATATTAGCAATTCAAAGAGCACGAAGAAAACCCTAATGACGAAACTGGGTTTCGATACCTCTTGTTTTCATGGTTTAATAAATTAAATTGTACTCTGCTCAATGTTAAACATGCACACGAAAGCACTTCGGGTTGTTTTCTCCCATCTTGGATTATGCAGATACACTCAATAAACATTAAAATGTTGTCAACCAGGTGAAACATGAAATATATTTTATTCATTGTTGGATTCGGTAATCCAACACGAAAGGTGCTGCACGGTTCCTACGTCTCAAGCGACGATTTTAATTTCTTTGCCGCATTTAAACCAGCCATACATGTTGGGTAATAAAACGTCCATTAGACTGATTTTGCAAGCAATAAGATTCAGACAAAAAGCTAGCGAGAAAAAAGTGAGGGATCATTCAATACAAACCATATAATGGCATTGTCGTATGAGAAACACATTCTTAGAGGTTGCTTCGCTCTCCTTGTGTTAATTGGTCGAGAAAGACTCGAATGGACAAGTCGCGGAAGAAGTTCTGGCTCCAACAGTGAACAAGTTGCTTCCGAAAAAAAACTTTTCAAGGCTTCCGACTTCCAAATGATTCTGCATTGCTCTGCAGTGTTTCAAAACATTTTCGTTATTATGGTCGAAGAGTACTGGAAATAATTCATAAAGTGCTACTACAGCCATTTTGTTATTGGTATTTTTATACCTCTAAGGGCTTTTCCAATAGTTCTGTTCGACTGTAAATGGCTTAAAGTGCTCACCTGACTATTTTGAGTCCCTAAAATAAGCTTTGAAATTGTTAATTCAGTGCGAATAAAATTCCAAACATACGAGAATGCTTTATGACGTCACAAGGTTTGAAAGGACTCGAAATTTTGCTCTATACTAGCATTTACACCGAATTAGTAAGTTTTTGCTCAATATATGGGCCAATTCAGCCACGCAAACATTGTCATGATCATAGATCATCATATGAATTTGACCTGCAAAGCGATATTGATCTCCCGCCTTTAATATTTCAAATCATGTGACATAACACAATTCTAAATTCTCTCTAAGTTTTCGTAAATTCTCAATTCAATTAATTCTAACAACTGGTAACTGGTAAATAAGTGTCTAAGCGGAAACTTTACGGTTAAAACTTTAGTTTTAAATAGTTTAAACTAGTTTCAAATTTCTCTTCTGTAGCAGATAATATTGCACAAGTCCCACATGGGATTCTGCTTTGTGGGAATATTCTAACACGCCAAAGAAAATAGCGCTAGCGATTTGAGTTTGCGCTGTCCTAGTGGTCAGAAATAAAGCAGCTATTGATCTAAACTTGAACTTAGCGTCCTAAACTGCAGATGGCACGGAGCTTTTATCCCGATTTCTTATATTTTTAAATGCTGCAAAAAATTGGTCAAAACATTTTTTGTAGCATTCTGTGCGAGTAGAATGATGAAACTACAACACCTTCGATACGAATGCTTCTCCCAGTAAAATAACCACAAAACATCTATACGTGTGACAAATAGCATTCTCAGTTGTCGTTGAAAAGATAGCTTACAGCGGGAAGAAGAGAGTGAATGGAAAGTAATTTTTGGCACTTCTGTTAAAATTCATTTCTGATGACAAACTATTTCAAATGCTTGGTCCTGCTCGGTCGCATGGAGATATCGGCTCAACTTTTACGTCATGAACAATAGATTCGTGCCCATACTAATATCTGTCATTTAACTTTAGTATTTTGATTATTTATTACACGCATTATACAGCTTATCAAACAATGCAGTATTTCATAGCACTTTAAACTCGCCGTAAACCACATGATCTTATATGATGATATGTCATTGCAGCTAAACTGTAGGCTCATTTACAATGTGAATATTTTTAGAAAGTGTTGTTTTGTTGCAGGAAGATGCCAAAATACTACAACAGAAAGGCGGCAAAGTTCTTTGTCGTTTATTTTATGGTTTTGGCAACAATCCGCTGTTCACTAGCAGTGCGGCCGCTTATCATCGTGGAGGGACCTATTACAAAAAACTTTCAAAACTGCACATACGATTATTGTGGTAAATATATAGCAAATCTATGCACAACAGCTAAAAAAAGGTTAAAGAACGGACGTTTTTTAAAAAGCTCAATAACTATGATGTGTGATTTTTCAGTAAAATAAGGGAAGAAGTCAAAACAATGGTATTTTTAAGGAACCCAATTTTGTCAGGGAAGGTGGTGGGTGGTGGCACATACCCCCTATCCCACCCCCCTTCCTTTTCTCAGAGCTCAATTTTTCAAAACCTGATTTAGAGGTATTGGTTTTTGTTGTATTATGGACTCTTCTCTCCACAAGGAAGACGTTGGTGCAAGCACTTTATCAATATCTATTTTATTGAATATGATATTTGCTCCTGAAATTCAGCCTTTTTGAAAAAGCACTTAATACCCCAACCCATAAATTGGGTTCCTAGGAAGTACCATTGTTTTAACCTTTTCCCTAAGCTGCAGCACCTCAAAAACTGCCTGGCTCTTTCCCTCGGCTGACTCGTAGGCAGTTATTGAAATTTGAGATCTTTGAGAAATACAGAGTATGAGTACGAGTTGATTTCAGATTGAGCAACAACTTTCGGGTGATTAATGTTTGAAAATATAAATGGAAAAAGTTGATATAGCATAAGTTGATCTGAAATTGGCGCGTCGCGCCAAATTAGAAAATGCACGCATATCTCACGTATCGAGGCACACATTTGATTGGTTCTTATCGACTTCTATTGTCTAACAACCAATCAAAACCAAGAACTGCGTTATTAATTTACATTGATTTAACTGTTTGTTAAACTGTGCCTATTATAAACAGTAAACATGTTTTTCTGAACAATATAATTTAAGACTCTGTCTGAAAAAAGTAAAAACCTCGAGGGTATTAAGACGTCAAAGCGAAATATATGGAGAGGGCAGGTATAGAACCTCCAAAACTTAGCAAGTGTTGGAAAAGCAGTTATCTTGGAATTCTCTGAAGGTATTGTGTTACTTCCAAAACAACATGTAGAGCCTAAAGAAGAATTATTCAGTTAGTGGTAGCTTGGGGTGAAGTTAGAAAAATAAATTGTTGTAATAATACACTGTTGTTTAATAATACTGTTGTTAAAAAATAAAGCGAACTCTCTTACGATTCTTAGAGAAGTAAAATTCACAGACAATAATGAATGCTTTCTTTTTTGTCGCTGCAGAATCTAAAGGTACAAACCTGGTAATTGAGGCCTATTTAAAGCAGATTCAACCCTATAATCCCATCGGATTCATGTACAAGCTTCGCTTTACACCAAGTACGTATACTTAAGGCAACGAGAGTTGCTTGCGACTAATTACATTGCTGTACATGTGCCTGTCATTCTTCGTAAATCCTGGGTATTACCCTATGCAGACCTAGACTTGGCTTTTACGGAGTTCCTGTGACTGAAGAAGACGAGGGCTTTTTGGGGCTTTCGTCGTGAAACTCGGAAGTCTAGTTAAAACTTGATCTTGCTTATTCGATAAGTATGTGTAATCGAATGGTGACGAGTGAAATTTGAAAATAATTTCACGCGCGTGTTGTCAAAACTCAAATAATTTCCCGAGCCTTTAGGCGAGGGAAATTCGCTAGAATTTTGACAAAACGCAAATGAAATTATTTCCTAATTTCACGAGTTAACATTCGCTTACATTTTAATACCATGGATGACAAATTACGACTCACGCC
>JAOBRD020034214.1:0-17336 GCA_027575215.2 Hydrozoanthus sils
ATGAATTGGAAATTCCATTTGCAGTTTGTTTTATTAACTTATCTGTAATATTATTTTGCTCATAATTAAATAAAAATGACTTGTACATATAAATATTTAATATAACTACCTTTGAATTAATTTAGAATAAACAACTTGTACTTAGTAATTATACTACATTATAACATACTAAAAGCTATACCTGTAATCCAGTGAGCTGCCTTAGAATAGTTTTAACTAGTTGCAGGTCGCTGGAACTCTTGAAATTGTATATACCATTGATAATAAAAAATTGAATTGCGTTGAATTGAATTAATGTTATGTTTTAACTTTTTAAATTTTATTAGACATAGCTAGGTTCACTATTCTTGAGTTATTTAAATTTTGGGCATGAAAAAGCCAAGGTTTACAAAACCTTTTACTTTTAAATGAATAAACTTTGTAAGTCTATAGTTTTTTTCATGCATCTACACATTCTCTAGATTCTTTTTTTATTGCCTTACTGTTATCCTAATTTGAAAAATCTGATAAATAACCAATACTGTAGACCTTATTCATGAATGATTGTGATTTAAGTATTTTTTTGTCAACATTCAAATTCGCCCTACGAACCTTATTTTGGTCAACATGTTCTTTTGAAGTTTAACTCAAGTATGAGGCTTGTAGAGCAAATTTAAATGGATTCAAAAGAATATTAAAGTTGACATCATTATGAATAAGGTCTATGCATTATAAAAATGTCTTAAAGTTGTAAACAAGATTTATCAACCACTCTAGACTTAAAGTTTACTTTTTTTAACTATTTGAATTGAATGGATCATGTCTAGAAGTGTGGCAAAATATGTTCCTTCCTTCACTTAGATAAACATGAACTTAGCTAGAATGGTTGAAATTACTCAGTTTGCATGAAATATTGTTTTGCCTTGACAGTAACTTTCTATTTAGTGAACTGCTCAGAAATCTAAAATTATAACCAATTTAAATGTTAGTCTTGGCTTTAATGCCTTTTAAAGCTACAATTTCAAGAACATATTAGTTCCATGACAATATTAGTGCTCTAAATTTCCACTTTCTTAAAACTAAGCAGTCGCCTCAAACTAAATGCTTTACCATTTCATGCGATCTCCAGTCTTTTATGAAAATCTCTAACTGTGCACCGGTCTCATTTTGTCACACAGACTTGTGACTTTCTTCAATAAATGCTCAAAACTTATTTTCCTTTTAGTTTTCTTGTTTAAAAACACAAATCATGATAAATGTTCAGCCGTTTTCTTCAATTTCTTTTTTTTATTTATTTATTAATCATTTAACCAATCCAGCTGCTTTGCAGTGCATTGCTTACTCAACTTTAATTTATTTTCTTTTCCCCATCATGCTCCTGCCTGCCTGGTGACATTTTTTTCTCTCCTATCCTCGTCTGCACTCCGATTCCTGAACTGCCTGCTCTACCATACTTGGATCTCCGTTCCATCTTTAGATGATCAACTGTGATGTCCTATTCACTCTGTTTGGTACGTTTCCCTGCTGTGTTCTACTTCTCTGAAAGCGATTTAATCTTATGACCATTCAGTTAGGTCATTTGGTTGTTGCACCAAGAACCAGTTTAACCTGTAATACCAGTTAGCACATTTGGCTAAAACCAGTTTCATGTTGTAAAATCGTTCATTCCACCCGTTTTGATTCTGCACCCAAAACCAGTTGAACCTGTTAGACTACTGCACCATAGATTAGTGCCATACTTTCCTTGTTCACTTGTGGATCTTGTGTACTTTGGATTGGTACCAATAGTATGTAAAGCGTCTTTGTTTGTTCTCCGTGAAGTTTAAAGGAAGGTCTACACTCTGTTATTCTTGTTGGAATTAATAATAAGAGATTTATAGTTTAACTGGGTATTTACCATTTTGATGTTTTTGTGGGTACAACCTTGCACTTCAATGTTCTCTGTTGATTTTGGTGCATATTTACGTTACATGTACATTGCATGCAGTATATACAACCAGACTACGTTAAAGATTTATAAAGCTGGTCACGAATACTGTAAGCCAAAAATGAAATGAATTGATGATCATGTGTACCTCCAGAACAAAAAGGTATATCAAGGGCTTGTCAGGAATAAAGCTCCTGCTCTACTGGAGTGTATATATGCAGACTAAGTTGTCTGTGTTGTGTTTAGCTCTGTTGCTGTGTGGGAGCTAGTTATTAATATTTTAACTAAATTACTACACACTTGTTTTTGTGGCTTTTGATATGGACAAGTTTGTTAAACACTGCTTGCGTTTTGACATTTATAAAAGAAGTTGGTGATTTTGAAATCCTGAAAGATAGTGTGAAACTTACTAGAAGCGTTTCTTTGTGTGTTGTTGTTATCAGGTTGAATGGTTTGTAGATAGCCATTACAGTAAAGAGAGTCTTGGTTCCTTTGTATGTAGTTTGGATTAGATGACAAGTTGTACACTGACTATGTGAGTGGCAGTAATGTTTGCCCATTATGTAGATATCGTACTCATCTGTGATTGTCTTTCTAGGTGTTTATGGCGATGTGCACCGTGTAAAAATCTTGTTCAACAAGAAAGACACTGCTCTCATTCAGTTCAATGATGCTGCCCAAGCTCAGACATGTATGTAAATCTTTCTACGTTCGAGTTTATGCTCTTTCATATGTGATTTTGATTAATTTTTTTTTATGTTGGATTTTTCTGTTGTAGCCGTCACAAATTTGAATGGTGTGAAGCTGTACGGAAAAGAAATGAAGGTCACCCCCTCAAAACACTCATCTGTTTCCTTGCCACGCGAAGGACAGGAGGTGAGGCTTTGTCATAGCTAACTCAACACTTGCGTTCAGACTTAATAGAGTTGATCTCCCTGGTTTTCATAACACAGAATAATAAAGATATTCAAAGCAATTTTTTTTACCAAATTCTAATTAGAGTAGGCTTTTGGTTATATGAAGAATCCCCCCCTCTCAGCCCGCACCTTTTAAGCAGCCCCTGGATGTAAGCCCATCCATTTCCCAGATGTTATTCCAAATATAAACCCAACTGGATATGATCCCATCTGCTTTATAAAGTATATTCCTATTTTTTTTTCTTTTTAAACATCAAAATGATAATCGTAGATGCTATTGCAATAAGCTATCCATTTGTTGTGACAGACAATAAATATATTATAAGTGTATTTCTAAATAAAACAGTATGTTAGCTTTAATTCGTTTCTCAGATACATTAAATCTTGTCGTTCCAAAATATTTCTTTTATTCCCTTATAAGCTCTCTGGGATACCCCCCTCCCCCCCCCGTTTATGAGCCCACTCAAAACCCCTTGTGAAATTATATAAGCGCATGGCTTTAACGTTTGATTTTACAGTATGTTATCGGTAATTGCACGACGCTGTTGCACAATGTTGCCTTACATAAGTGTTTGGCCATACTGTTTCAGGACAATAACCTAACAAAAGACTACAGTAATTCGCCATTACATCGCTTCAAGAAGCCTGGATCCAAGAACTTTCAGAACATCTTCCCACCTAACAGAACGCTTCACATTTCCAACATCCCGTAAGTAACGTATCTTTCCCTATACTGTGAACAGCCAGTACAGTCGAACATCTCAACACGGACACCTCTATTAAACGGACAAATCCGTGTCCTCTAGGTACTTTAATGTACTTTATTTCTCCAAGACAAGACAGTTGAGGCCAGTCCCAAAGACGTTGGCCATAGTTTTCAATGATGAGTTTGGGAAACACAGATTTTAAAACACCAACTACTTTGAAAACATATTTTGAAATTGATCATCTTCAGAGTGGTCAACTCTGACATGCTGTAATGAACCAAAGGCAAGTGTAAGAGAAACCGAGAAACAACAACCCAACTGCCTCGAGCGGGAATCAAACCCACGATACCCCAATCTCATGGCTGGTGCTTTAACCACTGTGTTACCGAGTGGCACTTCTACAGTGACAGAGAGAGAACGAAACCAACCTCACGAGAGCCTGGCAATCCTAATCCCCCACAACTGCCCACACTCCTCTCGGAAACGTGGGTTGCTCTTTCTGGTTCATTACAGCGTGTCAGAGTTGACCTCTCTGAAGATGATCACGTTGATCGAAACATGCAGTTATTTCATATTTTGAAATTGTTTCCAAAGTATATTACGACGTTGAGTTTGAGAGCTCCTTTGACAACCAAACACGCATGTTAATCTTTATAGAGTTATTTAGTTTGGCTAACCATTTAGCTTGATGTTCCAAATCTGTATTACTTTAAGTAAATAACATTCCATGTATTTTTTTTTAGAGCAAGCACGAGCGAAGAGGACATTAAAATCGCTTTCTCGTCTGCCGGGACAATAACGAACTTTAGATTTTTCCCGTAAGTTGTGAATATTTTGTTATTGATTAAAGTTTTTTGTACCAGCCAACGATGTTATCTCAGTGGGGGAAGATGGGAGGTTACGGAAATTAAAAACCTATCGTAAACCTTTCAACAGAATTTGATTTAATCCAATCCTAGAGCCAAGTATGTTTACAATCGTTTCTTCAAAATTTCCATGCAGTGAAAAATTGACCAAAAACAGTTGTTTCGTATTTCGTGCAACAGTCCTGCGGCTGAAAGACTTGTTTGGGTGGGAACAGAACCTTAGCTTCTTTTCAAAAAAAGCAGATAAAGAGTTTTACATTTAATCGAACTGCCGCAATTCACCATTAATATATTATTTCATAATTTATAGTTCTTGTTTCAGTCTTTTATGAGTGCAAAGTAGCGTTGCGCGGCCACATTTTGTCGCATAAATTCAACAAACTTGAGACTTTGCTCCCACAAAGGAAAGGAACGAGAAAAAATTTGCAGTTGAAAAAAGGTTTATTCAGGCTTAAATAACGTTCAAAGGGAATTCAAAGTTATACTGAATACTTAGATTCTGAAGTACACTTTTCTTTTGTAGTTCCTTTTCATTACCAACGTGTTTAAAGAAACAGCATTGCTCTTTTTAGGAATGACCGTAAAATGGCGTTGATTCAGATGGCCACTGTCGAGGAGTCTATTGACGGATTGATTGTAAGTACTTTTCATGTTTGCTCAGTTTTTTAGATCTCTGAATGCCAAGCGGGACGCCCAGGTGTTCAATCTCCGGTCTTGCCAAGGGTTGAATATTTGAGCGGCTGTTTTTTCGCTACACTGTCCGTGGACAGGTGCATTAAACCATTTGTCCCAGCTTTTAATCTTCGTTCAAAAAGGGTAGGTTGTGTTGGTAAACAGATAAATAATTAAACTGTTTTGTGTGGCTTGAGTACTGCTCTGTAATCTTAATCTACAAGGCTTGCTGCGACTTGTCTGCCCTTTTAGTTTAATTTCTTTTTATCGTAGTTATCTCAGAAACGAAATTTCCGTTCCAGTTGCAAATTTTTCTTGTTAACATTTAAGCGTCTTGGTTGTACAAATGTCCCCGAGGTCTTTTGATATACAGTTTTACAGTTGTTTTAATTAGTTGTTTTTGTTTGCAAATATATCACTATTTTATTTTTGCAATACATATGTAGTTCTGTGGGTAAAACAATTGCCAGAGGTCCATCACTATAATAGACCGAGGGCAAAAGTTTTAGTAGAGAGGTATAACTACATGGCTTCAGTTTCATTGCAGAAAAAGTGAATAGTGATAAATCGTTCAGTAGCTCCCGATTTTCGGCCAATCAGAGCGCATGATTTGGTTATTTATCTTAGAAGTTTGAATTGCCATGACGTAATACATCATATTGTTGAATGTGAACACCGACATGTTGTAACTGTGCTAATCATTTCTCTGCCCGTTCCGTTTGCAGAAAGTTCACAACATGAAGATGGGAGAGACCAATCATCTAAGAGTATCGTTCGCACGAACCAACATGTGAACAACTCGACTCTTTTGCCTCTTCTTTTTCCCACCTTTCCCTTTTCTTGTCTATTCTTTCATCATTAGCTTAAGACTTGCATGCACTTGCGCAACTTGTATTTTAATTACTGTCAAAGCCCTTGTACCATTAGATTTCAAGTATTCGTATCCAACCAGGTTTTGGCAATTTTGGTTAAAGTTTTCTCTTAGAATGTTGAAAATCGTTTGATTGTTTAGGCATGTTGATTAAACTACACTTGTGTGAAAGAAACACGTGTAAAAAACTGTTGGGCTTGTTACCGAGTTGTAATAACCTAAAGCTAAGACTATTAGGGATATTAGAGATATTTTTTGACGAAAGAAACGGTTAGTGATCGCTCGTTTGGCATCAGTGTTAAACTTGTAGTTTGTAAGACGATCTTCGGAGCATTTTTAGAATAAGTTGACTTACTTAAGCAATTAACAGAAAGATCACATGCACAGTTCCTTTAGTTGTTGTGCTGCAGAAAAGAACAGAAACCTCGGTACATTCAGGCAATTGCAATTTTATGTAAGTTTCAGAAGTGAGAACACCCATTTCCGCTGCTTTACGTTTTTCATACTTGTGTACCGGCCATCTTGTAGTAGATCGGTTGTTAATGATTAGTCGCCAGGTTCTGCTTGCTTTACGTTTTCGTAGAGGCAACCTGATTGCATCTTTGCCCACGTAAGCTGCAGTAGTTTGCTACAATAACTTTTGTTTCAAATTAGAATTGAGTTGGTTATTGTAAACTGGACGTTGGTAGGACAATTCCAATTCAAAGAATACGAAAAAAATGGCGACTTGTACATTTACCCACAATTCCTAGCGTACAAATGTCTAAAAGTGCCCATAAAATGGCATAGTGAGAATCTGTAAACCTCATATTTGACATACACAGTGTTGTAATTACAAGGAAGAGTTTTACCTGTTACCTTCACTGAGTTTCTTTTAGCGATGTAAGGTTCGCAGTGCATTGTGGTAAAATGTACAGCCGCCATATTCTCCACAATAATTAATATGCCTGTGCTCAGTCACGTGACCCCTTCAGTCGTACTAAGTGTACCGGCATTAGTTGTCTTGCAGTAAGCTGGTTTTGAGAATACGAAGTTTCATTTGTTTTAACCAGTCTGTAAATGCAATGTCCTTGACCTTTTTCACAGAATGAGAATTTGCCTTTCTTAAGTTGAATCTTTTAGCAATGAAGGGGTTACTTTGTAAAATGTTTTTGTCCAATAGGTTTTAATGGTTTCTTTTGAGAGTTGGAAGATGGGAAATGTATTCGAGTTGTGGAGTAGTTGTTTTGCATACGTAGAGCAGTTCGTTTGGTTGGAGAGGCTAGGCTGTGTGTTTGTTAATTCGCTTCAATGCAGTTTTTATCATCTTTTGGATTTATCTGAAAGGAGTTTTGGAACGATGATAAATAGGCTTCCGGAGCGTTCCATACGTCAGGACTGTACTTTTCACTATTCTTGTTTAGGGCTTGCACGCTGCTTTTAAGTGGTTCTTGAGATTTCTGAATTATGCAGTTCTAAGAGATAGAGGTTTCTTGACGTTTAGTACCAGCGATCAAAATAGTACCTTTTATCTGGCTAGACTAGATATATATATCCAATTTTAACAATGTCAGCTTTGTAACAGAAAACAAAAATAAAGATAATTTCGTAATAAACATCATCGCTTTTATTCATAGCCTTGCATGTTACAGATTCACGGTCAGTGGGAATGATCGAAACTGACAAGCTTGGCATACATCGGAAAGAATGAAATTCCCTGATTTGTCCTTGACCAAAAACAAAATTTCGGTGACCTTAAAAGCAGTGGTTACTAACCAAAATCTAGTTTGCATCTTTTTTTTGTGTGGCGTGCCCCAAGGAGTAAAAGTAAGCACGGTTTGATTTCGCTTTAAAAAACGTATGTGACGCAATATGAGGATACACCGTTTTCGTTCACCCGGTGAAAGAGATTTGACATTGGATTAGGATAGATCGAGCAGCTCATTTTTCTCGAAACCTTTACCACCTATCAATTCTACCAACTATCTGACCAGATTTTTTGCGGAGGGTGCGATGAATGAGGCAACGACCAAACGAGCGATACTCCAGGGGGTCCGGGGGCATGCTCTCCCGGGAAATTTTGAAACTCGTCCAAGACTGAATGTGGGCAGCCAGAACAAAACGTGGAAAATATTCAATCTTGAACAACAAAATCGATCATGTGGTCATATCCATTGTTTGCCTTTTTTTCGACGTTGCAAGTAAGTCCATAGAGGGTAAAGGAATTCCCCAAAAGCCACAAATGTAAACCCTGTATACATACGTTGGTTTCTTGAGATCGAGTTTGTTAGTGTCGTGGCCTACTCTTGCAAGTGCCTGATTTGGTAAAAATCGCGAACTTGTCTACCCATCATTTGATTTGGTTAAGAGCAGGGATCTGACCAGATTTCATGACATTCTTGTAAACCTTTTACTCGGTAGGCAACGAGTCCAGGAATGGGCTGCATCTCTTTTGTCGCTAATTACCAACAAATGTTTTAAACACGCGAGTTGAAATTCGAATTGTTAATTCAAAATGGCGAAAATAAAAGCGTAAGTTTCGTGCAAATGCGAGCAGATTCGAAGAAATATAACTAAATCTGGTCAAAATTTAGCAAGGGCGATTTCGATTTCTTTTGTCAATATCTTTTTTGGACGACTTGTCAATACTCTAATGGCGAGTTTCTTTGGCGCAGTGGCGAACTTTACGTTGCAATAACGGCGAGTTTCTTTGGCGCAGTAGCGAACTTTACGTTTCAATAACGGCGGGGTTCTTTAGCGCAGTAGCGAACTTTACGTTGCAACAACGGCGGGGTTCTTTGGCGCAGTAGCGAACTTTACGTTGCAATAACGGCGAGTTTCTTTGGCGCAGTAGCGAACTTTGCGTTGCAATAACGGCGGGGTTCTTTGGCGCAGTAGCGAACTTTACGTTGCAATAACGAGTTTCTTTGGCGCAGTAGCGAACTTTGCGTTTCAATAACGGCAGGGTTCTTTGGCGCAGTTGCAATAATTGCGGGACGTTTCATTCTCAGTGTTTTTCTCGTTAGCATGTTTCACAGATTACTTGCCAAAACCAAAGGCTCTGTAACTTTATAACATGGTATCGGGCCAGGAATTTTTGGATACTAACAGTGTCCAGTTTATGGATAAGTTGCTGCGGTTTTTCCATAAATTTATAAAAATATGGCCTAAGTATTTCAATTATTTACTTGCAAAACCAGTAAAACATGACGGTTCCGTATGTGGAATTTGCTTGTGTCTGAAATATTTTCTTTCGTGCACCGGATTTAAGTAACTGAAAAACCAATCGGGAATGGCCTACGATACATATATATTTTTTAAATTTGGATAGCGTTTATTAACTTAAAATTTACCTAAATTTACAGAGTAAATAATTCAAAGGTAAGATTTTTCAAAAGCTTTCAAACACTTTTGAGTACGAAAGGTCTTGATCTAGAAAATCACCATACAACACCGTTTGCAATCTTTGCAGAGAGAAGAATTTGTGCATAATAAAATTCCAAATGAGTAAATAATAAAATTTTACTTGGAATTAAAATATTTTAAATTGTTTTTATCCGAACCATGAAACTTGGTCTATGAGAATATTGTTTTAAAACAAAGAAAAAAGTCATTTATTTCATTTAAATTACTTTTACAAACATGCAAATTAGAAAAATTGTGACGTGTATTAGGGACTCATAAGTGGAAAGATCCGACAAAACAACATTTACTTCTTGAAATACCTGACCCATGATCCCGAAACTTTGCACAATTGTTTAACTATAACACAAGCACATGTTATTGTTAAAACTGTTGTTTTGTAATTTTTGGTAATTTGCATATTTGAAAAACCTCAATATCTCGACAACCGAAAGGGTTATTTTAATGAAATAAAAGACATTTGTCTTCCTTTTCAAAAACCTTTCTAAAAGACATATCCCAAATTCGGATTTAGTATATAGATATGAGTGTTTTATTGTGAAATATTTCATACGAAACTACATCTTGGATACTAGTGATATATTTCTTACATCCTAACTAGCGAAGATAACGCTGACGTCGCTTTTTTGTTCTCACTGCTTTTTTTCTCTGTGTATTATTTTTTTTACCTGAAATACACTCATATCTATATAATAAAAAGAAAATTACACGGCGGCGCGTGCATATGAAATTTCTCTCCTCGTGGAAAAGACTTCACGAGTGAACAAAAATAAATATCTTTTTCTTATACAAAGATACTTGATATGTTCGCGTCACCGTGAAATAATATCCTCTCAATAATCACTTTAAATACACAGCCCCCTTTGCTGTGCTACCTAGGACCAGGAGTCCATTACTAGAAGTGTTCCTCTCTGTATTATGTCATACGACGGCGTTTTACTCGTTTTGATTTATTTTTAGATTCAAATTTCCCGCGAAACTAATTGACTGTTCTCGCTGAGAGCCCAACGTTATCATGGTGAGTCACAGGGCGTTCTGTGATTGGTTAAATCTTTGCGCTGAATTTATAATCGTTGATCTATTTTTATCGCAAAACGAGTAAACGCCGTCGTATAGATCCAATATGAGAGGAGAACACTCCTAGTAATGGACTTCTGCCAGGACTCATTTACTTCTTTCTGAATAGTTTTTTCTACCTTCAGCAACCTCGAGTTTGAACAAAAACGACGGAGTTGGTACAAATGAAACCTAAAGTTCAGTAACTACATAACTTAGCAACAAGAACAAGGAGGTTAAAAAATATTTATAACGAATTTAACATGTAATACCGCACATTCACTCCGTATCGCATCGCATTCTCGGTATTCGTTTGACCTGCAGCAACTCGCAGTGAAACGAACGCCGACTTTGTAGGTATTCAAACGAAGATGTTTGGCTCAAAAGGTTGCGTTGTTCAAAGGCTGGTTAACTTTGACCCTAGGTTCGGCCAAAATTCAAGCAGGAATTTCTTTTCTAAGGAAAGGTTGACGGTTTTCATAAAATTCTGTTTAGATTTTTACGAAAAAAAATTGTCATTTTTAAAATTTCAGCTCAACCAGTCAATGCAGGATTGTTAACAAGAACGCAGGTTAATAACCCTTGATTAATGCTAATTGGCCAACTGGACCAATAGGTTACTTGAGACATTTCAGCCGTGCAGCTCAGCTCAAAGATGAATAAAGGGAGACAAGTTAGGGTCCAATTGCGGCTCAGCTCAAAGATGAATAAAGGGTGACAAGTTAGGGTCCAATTGCAGCTCAGGCTCAAAGATAATAAAGGCTGACAGGTTAGGGTCCAAAGAAATCTGTTATTTCTTTAAGTCCAGCTTTGACCATTCTGCGTTGTTTAAGCCTCCGCTGCAAGTCTGCCGTGACGGTTCGATGACACGGAATACACAGTGTGCGGTAATTCTCGAGTCCACACTCGCCTCCACCCTCCGCAACAGGAGTAATGTGATCTGCTTCCCAGAACTAAGCAAAAGGACGAGAAAGACTGTCACATAGAGTTAACACCCGCATAAAAGAACACATGTCTTGGGGATTCAGGCTGATTTTGTTCTTATTTGTCTTGTATTTTCTGCAAAACAAACCTGAAAGTGTTCTTAAGCTGTTCTTAAAACTGCTTCTAAAACTTTAAATTAAAGAAGCCAGAAGATAACATTTACTTGGTTACTTAATTATTTTATTTAGCAAAGTCCAAAAACAATGTACCCTGAAAGTTCACAATGTGCTATGGTGTTTTTAAAAATAAACAGTATCTAACTCAGTAAAACTCATGCCATCAGGATTAAGCTTTTTAAATAACAATTTTAATTTTCCAGGCTAAATGTGTTCTTATATCTATGGTACTTTTTTAACCAAATTTCAGCTCGAGTGTTCTTAATCCACTTGTTCTTTTATGCGGATGTTTAATATTGTATCCAACGTACTAGTACCAAGGCACTGAGATAAGAAACAAATCCGGAAGCCTGACGGTAATCAGGCAAAACTGTTTAAGTTAATATTGTGTTTTCCTAAAAAAATAAGTCTAAAGATTTTGTCACTGTTTAGTGTTATCAAAAACTAGCTAATTTAGATCCTTATTGAGTCTACGCAGCCCATCAGGCCGGCGATTATCTTCGCCGGTTTCTGTAGTGTTCTTTTACTCCCCCTGGACAGGACAGGTCGCAAGGGGAGAAGTCAACTATGGTCAGGTTTTCTTAACAATTAAGGGAGTAGGCTAAATCCTTTCTCGAGCCTACTGGCCCATTAGACCGTCGCTTATATCCGGTTTCCGTAGTGTTAAGCGGATGAGAGTCTTTGACTACCCCTGGACAGGACACTAATCATTCGCAGGTTAACCCACAGCAGAACTGGTACTCATTTATACAGCTGAGTTGACTGGAAAGAGTCGGGTAAAGTGTTGTTCAAGGACACAACACAGTGGTTTGACTAGGCCTCGAAACCGCGACCCCCTAGGATTACGAGTCGCGCACGCTAACCGCTCGGCCACTGCGCCACCGACAAAGTTACCAAAGGTCCGTAATAAACAAGTCACATCGACTCACCATTCCTTCTTTGGGATCGGTTATCATTTTGTTCAACAGCCGAGCAGGAAGGCCTGCGTACAAACTAGTTCCCAGGAAAGTGCATCTCTCTTTCATCCGCAGTGCCTTTACACTCTGGAACAGCACATGCGCATCAAGTCCACACAGCTGACAAACACCCTGCTCTTCCTCGTACAGCTTTCTTCTAACACTACTGCCGCTTAAACGGACCTAAATACATTTTAAATCAGCTTTTAGGTTTTAGCCATACAAATGAAAAGATCCATGAGATCTGGTAAGCCTGGTTTTCTTTCTGAGCAGGTGCAAAAGTGTATGCTAAATCAGGGGGAGAGTGTCGAGGGAAGGGGGGGGGGGTTGTAAAAGGGTATCGTCTCCAAGCAAACTGATAATGTGAACGAAATTATATAAATTTAGTAGAGTTGAGGTGTGTGAGCACACAAACTTTTCTCATATTTTTAACATTGCAGTTTTAGTTTACAGTCGTTTTAGTATTTTATTAATATTTTTACATGTATATATTTATATTTATCTTTTAAAATCGATGTAATTAACTTTGAAAAGCCAGTAATGAAAAAGTTTTTCGACGTTTTTCGGCAGCAATCCATATTTGAGATAGAAAAACCAAAAATTTTACGAGTAACGACTTTTCCAGACCTGAAACATGAATTTTCGAAATCCATGACTTTTTATGACCGTGTGAAACCTGAAACAGATGAAGGAAAGAGAGCGAAAACTAACATCTGTTGTTTCGCACTTTTTCCTAATTTACCCAACGAAAAAGTGAAAAGTTCAAGAGTTTTAGTCTTCGGCAAATCATTTGAGTCTATACAATCATACCTCATATTCTTCTTTGCAGTTGTACGAGCAGAATCTGGCTTCCCATGCTGTTCCAAGGTTGGCAAGCTTGACTGGCCCAAGGCAGTACAGGCACATGGGAACGCCGTCTGGTCCAACAGCCTGGATATTTCCTCGCTCTGCAGCAGAACTAGTCGACAATGGATTGATGGTTGAGTTTGTGGAGACACTTGAGCCCTCATTAAAAACTACCTGGTCAGCGGGATCAGGTCTTTCTGTAGGTATCAGTAGAATAATGTTAAGTTATTACAAGAGTACATCAAATTGAATGCAAGGGATGACTTGTCAATTTCACTTTGAATTCAAAGAAAGATTTGGATTTTTGGATTTAGAAATTGAACTGCAGTCGATGTAAACAGTAAATCAATAAACCGTGTTAATCTATCAATCATTATAATTAATCAATCACATTAATCATTGAACCACGTAATCAGTCAACCATGTTAATCAATCAACTATGTTAACCTATCAATCATGTAAATCAATCAATGGCGTTAATCGTTGAACTGTGTTATTCAATCAACCGTGTTAATTAATCAATCATATTAATTAATCAACTGTGTTAAACAATCAATCGTGTTAATCAACCAACCATATTAACAAATCAACCGTGCCAATCAATCAACCGTGTTAATCTATCAATCATGTTAATCAATCAATCTCATTAATCGATCAAATATATTAACCAATCAACCGCGTTAATCAATCAGCCGCGTTAATCAATCAACCGTGTTAATCTATCAATCATGTTAATCAATCAATCTCATTAATCGACGAACCATATTAACCAATCAACCGTTTTAATCAATTAACCGTGTTAACCGATTAATCATGTTAATCAATCAACCATGCTAATCAATCAAACGTGTTATTCAATCAACCGTATTAATCATTTAACCATGTTAATCAATCATCATTCAAGTTTCAAGTATACAAGCTGTTATTAGACAGACCATCTACTGTCATCGGCTGGAAGAGTTATGTTTGAAAATCATTTGTTTACCACTGTTTCTAGGTAACTTCCGTTTCTTATGATGTGTTGGCCTGGTAACCACCCTCACGTCCCCCCCTGCCTCATTTGCCGCATCTCGCACTCTCTTCTGGAGTGTTTCCTGTGAAATGCAGGATTATAAAGTGATAACTGTAATTTTAAATATACAGTCCAACTTCTATAAAGCGGTCACCATCGGGACCTTGAAAAGTGGCCGCTTTAATAGAGGTATCAAACACAGCTGTTTACCGATGTAAAAAAAAAACGGGCCTTTTGAAGATAGCCAATAGGGGCGCTGCTTGCATTTCTAAACACCTTTTTATAACGTTGTTTGTTAATAATGTTATTAGATTTTGACAATAAAGTCTTTTTCGTTTTAACTCTGTAACAGCTCGTTGGGGAACTGTTGGGTCTGTAAGTTTCGGAATTTACCATTGCCATTGGTTAAATCCGACGAAACAACAAGTAATCAACTGCTACCCAGTTCGGAAGGAAAGTCTGAAGTGGCCACCCACATCAACAAGGACTGTCCAGACCATAACACGTCAATGGGCACAGTTCAAACGCTTGAAAGAGATCAGGTCTGGCACAAACGTTGAGTGAAAGAAGCCATCTACATCAGAATTAATAAGCCAGACCTGAACTGAGACCAAGGTAGAGCCAAACTACCCAGCACGTTGGACCTTCTCTGCAGTCACGTGTGTCAAAAGCTAAAAAGCCAGGACAGGCTGGCTGCAGTCATTGTGAACAAGACTGAAGCTACAGTCGAAAGCTTAATACTTTAAAAATTGTATATACTGTGTATCAAAAGTATTCAACTCAAAAATTATTATCAGCACCAGTATAGATGAATCGTCATACTATATAACAATCTTGTTCAATTGTATCTATGTTGCGATCTCTAAGCCCGCGTTGTTGTGTTCCCTGGCGTTGGCGTTCCCAAACAATTTCCTACTAATAGCTGCTTAAGTATTTTTTCCAACCATTTCTTGTTAAATTATATGAAAACGACGGACTCTCAGCTCTCGTGCAATTTTCATTAAACTTTACTAACCTTTGTTGAATGCCTTACAAAGCTTGGCTTCTGTTTGTGATTCTGTGTATTACGAAAACAATTTGATAAAAATGGTCATATTTGTTTACAAATCAGCAAAACGCTAACGAGAAAAGAGACTGTGCACTAGTTTGAAACTCTAAGAGATCAAAGTCAACTCGCCTGCCGTCTCTCAACCTCGTACGCTGCTTCAGCACTCGAGAATATCAATCCAGATTTACGGACAACTCGCTTCTTTCCCTCTCCCAACCTTAAAGGAAGCCACAAAAAATTAATCAGCTAAATTATAATTCAATCTTTATACACGAAAGAAGAGACAAACTTGTGTGATGTTAAGTGTAACAAAGTACCTTTGAAGATTATTTCATTTATTTGCTTCATACAAATACACAGGACAAAAAATTTGCTTTTTAAGTTGTACCGGCTGCTAGCAAAACGTATCAAATACAAAACAGTTATTCTGAGGGAAAGCTCGAGTAATTTTCTCTAAATCCGTAAGAGATTGGTCATGATTCAAGACAGGAGATAAATCATTTTAGAAAAAGTGCCTTCAAGTAGCCTGCACAATGACTGACTGAAGTCTAACCTTTTCCATTCTCGCACAAGCCTCGAAGCTTGCCGTAAGTTGAACTCCACACTGAATATTGCTGGCAGCTCTTCCATGTTATGATTCTCGACATCAGACAAGAGGAAGTTCGTGTTCAGTGGATTGCCATCCTGTAATCAATATTAAAAAGTTAAGTTTCCCCTTCACTTCTTAAATGTTTTGAAAGACGCTTTGGAAAAATTTGAAAAACATTCTTAAAAATTATGTATCAGAAGAAAGACAGGATTCGATATTTTATTTGAGAAAATTTAAGATGGAAGATCAAAACTTCATGTTCTAAAAGCACACTAATGTCTGTTTTACTGTTGCTATTTGAATTCTCATTCGCACTCAATTCCCTACAAATTTCCTCGAGTCTATGTCTTTCAAAAAAAAAAAAACTTTGCAATTCGCAGCAATCAGTTCAAGTTTGGTACTGACGAGGTCATCCCTTGATTTTTTGGGGATAAAAAACGTGCTATTTTACCGATTACCAAAAGCTTTCGCAGTGTTTCTTGATTAATAACACATCTTTTGAACCTAATTTGATGACGTCATCAACAATCACAGGAAACGTTGAAACTCGTCGTTTACTTTAAAAATGGTATCTCTCTGAAAAAATGACTGAAACTTAATTATTTTTTGACATGTTACAAATTCAGTAGTTTTACTTTGTAAATAATTCTAGTTGCTTTTGAACTATTTAAAACAAATTTACAAAATCCGAAACTTGGGCCGATAGCCGCCATTTTAAATTTTGGTTGGCATGCCATGGCAACATAATAAATATTATTTTTGATTACAAAATAAGTTAGTTGATCATGTGCAACTACCTTGCTAAGCGAAATGTCATTATTCTTAACCGTTTGCAACATTTTGAAGTCAACAATTTTGCAGTTTTGAATTTCTTGCTGTTGTTACCTCGTTAACAATCTTTATCTTCACAAATCTCTTTCAAAATATTCTCCAACAATTTCAAAATAAACCTATTATGTTTGATGTCAACTCTTTTGTGCTAGCTAGATCTTATCTTCAAAGCTATTTCGTAGAATAAATTCCGATCTTTCGTGAGTTTTTGTTTAAAGTTCACAAAGTTCATCCCAACAGTTAATTTGATCACAGCCAGTTCTTGCCACTTTCTTCATAGTATTCATCCGGGCTGCAAAAACCTTCGCACTTGAAAATTATATTTCTGACACTTGAAGTTTGCAAAATTGATAGAAATAGATATTTTGCCGGCATGGACCAGAGAACTGGTTCCAGTTGTCAGATGAAAATTATGAGCTTCTGGCGCTTGCTGACCTACATGGTGATGTGATTAAGTTAGCTTTAACGTGTCTGTCTGGGTAGTGTAGGAAAAATCTGTTAATCACCTGCACAACAGAGCTGAGCTACCGCCCCTGAACTGGTTACCTCTTCACTAA
>JAOBRD020034215.1:0-10626 GCA_027575215.2 Hydrozoanthus sils
AAACTGTAGATTCATGTGAGTGAAGGTGAGACAGAAGCTGTGGAATCCTGTGAGTGCAGGTAAGTCAGAAGCTGTGGAATCCCTGTGAGTGCAGGTGAGACAGAAACTGTAGATTCATGTGAGTGAAGGTGAGACAGAAGCTGTGGAATCCTGTGAGTGCAGGTAAGTCAGAAGCTGTGGGACCCCTGTGAGTGCAGGTTTGACTGAGACTGTGAAAAGCCTGTGAGTGCAAGTTAGTCAGGAGCTGTGGAATCCTGAGAGTGCAGGTAAGTCAGGAGCTGTGGAATCCTGTGAGTGCAGGTTAGACTGATGCTGTGGAATCCAGTGAGTGCAGGTTAGACTGATGCTGTGGAATCCTGTGAGTGCAGATTAGACGCCCGTGAGTGCAGGTAAGTCAGAAGCTGTGGAATCCCTGTGCATGCAGGTAAGTCACAAAGCTGGGGAATCCCTGTTAGTGAAGGTAAATCAGAAGCTGCGGAATCCCTGAACATTATAATTTTGTTAAAAAGTTCGCAAGAGCAACATCATAATTTTAGCTTAAAGTATAATTCATTATGGTGATACATTATGTTGCATTTCATCACAACAATATGGTTTGTACATTTTGTCTTTCTTACCTCCTTTTCTGGCTCAAAATCACTGTCACTTGTATCAGAGTTTTCACTTTCTGGTTCACTAGTTGAAGGAAAATTAAAGGAAAATTAGTCTTAAATTAATTGTTTGAAATGTTAACTACTGTACAACAGTTGATTGGACCATATTAAATTAATTGTTTGAAATGTTAACTACTGTACAAATAGTTGATTGGACCATATTAGATGTGACTGAAACCAGATTATCAAGTCAAATGAAATGTTGTGATCATTGATTTGTAAAGCAAGGCTTTTTTACTTAAAGCAAAGATAATCGTTCCTTTTTTGATAAAAATGTTCTCCTGTTTATATCAGGAACTTTATTTTTCTTGGTCTATCCACTTTAACTGCTTAAAACAATGTAATGTAGTAATAACTTATTCCTTCCCACCAGTCCTTCATCTGCTGCTAAGGTGAGACCAAACGCCTTACAAAAAGTTAAACATTTCCCTTTACACTCCTAATGTGCAGTCGAAAACCAAAATAAAATTTTGTATATTAAACTTTCAAACCATTTGTAACGAATAATCCTTTAGAAAACGTTTGAATAATAAATGATGTAAGAGACGAATTAAGTTAAAAAATCACTAAATGCTATGTTGAGTAAAAGCTAAAACTAAAGTCTCAAAAAGTTGAATCAGAGCCGACAAGGCACATAGCACTATGTTGACTAGCCAGCTTGCCAAATGTGAGAAATGATAACTATAATCTATGTTTAGTAGAACCATCTAGCATATATTACCAGTATTTGCTAACATTCATTCACTGTGGTAACTACTAAGGTAAAATTTTCCGTAAAAAGTAGTGGACTCCTTGCTACTCACTGTATCTATCATTGAACAGATTGTGCGTAGATTTGGAAATCAGATTGCACAACTCCAACTAGATAATATTATCATGCTAGTTGGTTACTACTAAATTATTGATATCTAAAAAGTTAGGTCCAGAGAGGAAAGAGAAATATGAATCTGTTAATGCTAAAAAAAGGTACAGAACAAAACAATTATATAGATAAACATTTTTTTCCAAAAGATAGTTGGAAAAACATGATAGGAATGAATAATTCATGGCTTGAACACAAGTGAACTGCGGAATAGCCTGCTGGCCTTAGCAATCACAATATGTTTCTTAAGTATCTGTAAAGTCAATGGGTGGCAGAAGCAAAAAAAATAATGGGGGGGGGGGGGGCACCGTGGAATTCCTAAAAGTTTGAAAAGATGAACAAATACTAGTCAATTATCAAGTTCTATAACTCAGCAAAATATAGTTCATGAAATTTGTAGTCTTTTTTAAAACAATGTTTACTTATCTGACTCAATTGAGATTGTAAGCTAATATCATCTGAATGTCTTACAAGTTCATAATTTTGTTATTAATCAAGTGAGCCCAAAACAAGAATTAACTATATAACAAAAAGTACAATACATTTTCCAAATTCCAAAATGCACAAAAGTTTGCTTTTTTTTGTTTTTAAAAAAAAATCAAAGAAACTGAAAATACAGACCCCGGGCTTATTACGAACCTAACCCTTCTCCTCATTTTTTGAATCTTTCAAATTCTGGTGTGATCATCAAGTGGTCAAAACTTTGCTGATCTGTGTCATGTTCCATGTTCGCCTTTCCTTGTTTTGGTTTGTATTACAGCACAGGCAACAAGAATTAAGAATTTAGAATTTGATAAATGTATCCATAACTTTGCTGGTCTCTGTTGTCTTGTTTTCGATTTTTCAAAAATTTATTTGTTTTTTGGACCCCCTGTACTTAATTTTTAAGAAATTTCTTACCACCCCCCATTTATTTTGTTTGGCACATTAGAGTACCACAGATTTGCATGGACTTGTCACATTCTTTCGTTTTTACAAAACATAACTGACATTTATTAAACACACAAAAAAATTTAAACAAAACATACTTTTTAAAAAAGAGCAGTTACTGTAATTACAATTTCTGCCTTTCTGGCTACTTTTCAAGTCATATTCCATATAATGGGTAGTTACTGAAATCACCGACCCTCTAAGTGTACCATGGAAGAAAAGGGTGGGTACATGAATGAAACACTAATTCTGTCCAGGAAGGGAAGGCATACTTTCAGGGCCCACAATCTATTGCATTCAGAAATGAAAGCAGTGAGAAAAGACACAAGAATAACCAAATTAAAGTTATTGTCAACTGGTTTACAAATACCTCAGTCATGTTAGCAGCTGTGATTGCAGGAACTGTTACTGATCAGTAATGTTACTTGTTAGTGTTTGAGTGTTGAGAGCAAGGTAAAAAATTATTGCTTTTTTCTTTTGTTGCTTCTCAAATGCAGTCAGTTTAGAACTTCCAAGTTAAAAGCAGCTTTGCTCTGGAAACTTACCTTTAGAACTACTAGTAACATTGTTTGGAACTCAAACTGGGAAACATGTTTTAAGTTAGCCAAGACTTATATAGTACAAAGGAAGAGGGTCTTGAAGTGGAACAAAAGCTAAACAAATGCTTTGTTTTACTGTAATACTACAAAAAATAGAGGTATGATTGTGGAGTATTTAACACTTATTCTACTTCTATTGAGGTGGATGGTGGCAGAATATCTACTGAGCACCGAAGGTGCAAGGAAGATATTCATTAAGCCACTATCCACCGAAATGGAAGTAGAATGAGTGTTTTAGCATAGACCAATGAGGCAACAAACTTCCTTTCCAGAAAACAAAAGATTTTTAAGAACTAAAAACACTTTTATCACTTGAATCACTGAGCATGGCGAGACTCACAAGTGAGCAGCCTAACATACAACAAACATGTTTTGCCAGTTAAATACTTTGTCAATTACAAAATGTTATAAATGGCGTAAGACAGGCTGTTTTAAATATCACATGTTTTTAAAGCGAACTTTTTCAATATTGTGATCCGATACTATCACGAATAAACTACTTCCATCCGTCATTTTGCTTCGGTCCCAATTTAACTACTATTTCGGAGGTAAATATTTCTCACATCTACTATTTCTAAACCAATCAAATTGCATGTAGCAGAGCTGGTACGTACTAAAAAATCTTACAAAATGGCAATCAAATTTCTAGGGTCAATAACCAAATCTGCACACTGATTATATACTGTTAACCCATGCACTCTCATCAAAAGATCAAATGATAAAAAGAATTAAACTGTCATTTTAACTACTGGTTTATTATAAGTTGCCTTTTGGGGTGTTGGTTAATTTGAACTGTACCTCAAGAAAGTAACAACTTCGAATCGTGTTCAACAAGCTACAGCTCTTTTTTAAATGTGTTTTCAACATTCTATAACTGAAGGCTTACTCAGCAAGAGCTATTTATAACATAGTTTAAACAACATTTTTGTGAATCATACAAGATTGAAAACAGTTTATGTAAATAAAGTTCACAATGAAAGTCTTGTGTTAGTTGACAGAAACTAGTGCATATAAGAACAACAAACCCAAGTCCTTATCACAGAACCCTAGAAAACTACCAGCTTGATTTTTTACAAATTTCACAAAAAAGTTGTTCAAACCTTAAACTCATAAAAATACAATTTTGGATGGCTGGCTAAGTATAGTGACAACCATTTGAACCCTAAGATGTCATTGCAAGTTGGGTCTCAACTCGCATGTTGGCTGAGAGTTGTTTATTAACCTGAGCTAACTAAAAGAGTTTTTTCGTAATCTTCATGTTTGTGAGCCCTTTCCAAAACTTTCTCACAAACCAAAGAACAAAATTTTTGAGTAACTTGTTGGAAACCTAACTTTGGGAACTATATAAAGATCATAAATGACGGTATTGCTATGTACGATGTGTTGAAGCTCAACAAGTTTTGTTCTAAATGCATGTATTGTATAGTCCTGCTCTTCATTATCTAGTAGAGTTTTCTTACATTTTTCCTTAAGGAAACAGCTTTCAAAAGCCACCCAGATATGATATGAAGCATTAACCAGCAACTGTACCAAAAAACAGCCTGGCTCAACTAATATAAAGACACATGTATTTACAAATCTTTTACTTCAATCTGACTGATTGCAATACATATTACTGCATAGAAACCTTACAAGTTGGTGCAGCTCAACAATTTTATTCTTACTCACTACATGGCTTGCACAATGTGTATTATATATTATTTCAAATACTGTTGCGCATCCATGGACAACAAAATACCTTGCATACTTGTCCAGGACTGCCTTTACACTATGCACCTTCTTTGGCAAATTGCGCTCATAACTGCAA
This sequence comes from Hydrozoanthus sils, assembly GCA_027575215.2. Classification (NCBI taxonomy): domain Eukaryota; kingdom Metazoa; phylum Cnidaria; class Anthozoa; order Zoantharia; family Hydrozoanthidae; genus Hydrozoanthus; species Hydrozoanthus sils. Next base: position 4,852 of record JAOBRD020034215.1, read on the forward strand.
TATTGACGGGATTGTCACCAACGGTTTAGCCAAATTTACAGCTCCACATATGTAGAGCAGTGTACGATTTGGAAATGAGAATCGCCAAAGAACCAACTCTTTGGACTTAAGTATGTAGTAACAGTACAAACAGAGTATGATACAAACTGCCCACGACTTTCATAATTATTTCAAAATTTAAATGACTGCATGATTTGTTCCTGTTAACCAGCATTACCAGACTTACAGAGTTTTAAATTCATTTATAAATCAGCAAGATGTTTGCAGTGTTTTCTCACAACTTTGCTTAGCAATTAATAGGAGAAAAGTTCAATTAGTAAATAATTATTATGTAGCAATAAAATAGGTTAGCAGCCAAAGTTACCATAAATGTTATTCACAAAATAAATAATTGAGTTACCATATAACACCAGTTGTCAATGCCATAGGAGTAAAAGACAGAATGATGAACTGCATTTATGATTAATTGAATGTACAAAATAATATTCAAACATCAAAATGGAACTACAATAATTATCTTTAACAATTTAAGGTACTTGACTGTCCTGAAATAAGCTACTACAATATAATAATATGTAGATTTAGTACATTAATAGATAAAATAGTTTCACTGATGATTTTGAAAAGCAAAATACTTTAGAGAAGACTAATAATTAGAAGCGCCAAAGTGTTTAAAGTCCCAAGTACTGTAGCCATATACTTTTGACACCCATTAAAAGGCTCATACACACCAAGCTACAGTATTCATGATGGAGGGCTACAACCATGTATATCCAGTCAGGATTCTCCCAAGAAAGACATTACCCGAGAGGTAGAGCAAAACAAAAGAAGTCATACTGATGAAATCATACAGGAGGTGTAAAACAAATGCCTTGAGAATAAACTGCAATTGCTATAACTTCATTTTGTCAATTTAGGTGGTCAGTCATTGATATTTGAAAAATTGAAATTGCAAGTTTTGTTATTTTTCACTGATTTTAGGCTAAAGTTCTTATTTCTTGAGGCAGCGAGGAATTTTTCCTATTTAGAACAACAAAAAATGTTATAACCCAGACTTTCACTCAATAAAATGAGCAAATGTTGTGATTGGTTGATTCTTGGTCATGTGCCCCTGATCAAATACAATTGTGCAGTTGTTGCCCGCGCGCCAAACACATCACCAAAAAGTCTCAATAAAAGACCGGAAAGTCTAAATATATAACAAAATACTTGATGTATAGTCCCTCAGGAAACAAGGTAGTTTTGTTTTCCCTCCATTTCTGATGTTTCCCTCAACTTCATCTCAGGAAATATTGGGACTCTCTGGAAAACAAATTTAACTGTTTCCCTGGGGACTGTACATTAAGAGTATATTATTAATACTACTTTGCTCCACTTTACACATTTTTAGGAAAACTCTGTCAATACAGGTCAAATGCAAAGCCTGTAATGCTTGCTATTAAGTTTCAATTTTTTTCAAACCCACTTTCATAACTAAAATAAAACAAAGTTACAAACAAACTGAGAGGAAGTGGAAGGTCACAACATGTTAATCCTGTAGCAAAGAGGTGTTTAATGCATAAAATAATCAAGTGTAAATTAGTGTAAAGTGCTAAGGTACAAGGGTTTGCAACTGTGTAGGTAAGGCTAAAGAGTGCACCTTTAATCAGTTGTTTTAAATTACTGTCATCAAAAGTTTTACAATGCTAGTGTTCATTTCAGGTGTTACTGCCCTTCTTTGGAACAATCAGGGCTTGCCGTCTGAAAATCGTTGGTGAGTGACAAAAAGCTCATCTAACTCCTAAGCTAATCGAGATGAACCTTCTTTTCCAAGAGATAAGGCCTTGAACGAAACTCATACAAGGACAGTGCACCACTGCCCTGATACCTGTGTTACTTCTAATTTCATCCAAATTTGAAGTATTGTTCTTCCATTCACACTGACAATCGAGCTTACTTATAACATTTTAAAAAACGTAAGTAAATACTTTCAAATTAGAAACAACTTTAATTTGTAATTTGTCAATAGTATTCAATAAAGATAGTTGAAAAATGTGTGCTGGCTTTCACAAATCAGCAATATAGTCATCCACCAGACTGTAAACATGCGTGATTGATTGTTCACGTTGTTACTGTGGAAGTATTTGCATGTAAATTTTTCCAATGTGTATTTAGACAAGTCAAAACTAATTGCTTAGACTACATTTCCTGACATGAACGGTTCCTTGACTAAAGGTGAGCAATTAATCACTCTATTTAGGTTAGTTTTGCACAAGCAATGGTGAGCCTCAAATGGCAAGCCCTGACTCGTTGCTGAGAATTTGTTTCAAAGAAGGGCTAACGTTCAAAACATCAGCAACTTAAAACTCCTGACAATGGAACAATGGTCAAAGACTGAGTTATGTTGTTCTCTAAGCTATCTGTGACTTACATTATTTGCTCCTTTTGCTGTTGCAGTGCAAGTCGCTTTGCCTGCCTGTCAATCAAGCTGGTTCTACTTCGAGTTTTTTTCCATGAATAATAATACTTGACCAAACTGCTGATTGATTTATCAGGAAGCTGGGATGAAAAACCATGAATAAGATTTCTTTTAAATGCCTCAAGATTATTTTCATACTGTATTTGACCTGACCCATTGACTTGTTAGTAAAAAATCTGATCAAAGCTTGGGGGTAGGCGCTTGAACCTGCACAGGCCATGTGACAGCATTAGGGCATTACTTTTTAAGCACAGTAATGCTGCAAAGTGATTTAACAGCAATACTGCAATGTAACCAAGTTCTCTCAGCAGCGGCTGAAAAAATCACTGCAATGCTAAAACGCTGCAAAAGCACTGAAAAGCAGTGCTTCAAAACACTGCAGAAAAGACTGTGTGCAGATACATGTAAGAATTACAAACTAAAAGTCTTTACAACAGTAAATTTGTTTTTTTTTTCCATGAACGTGAATCTGCTGCAATTTTGCTGCTCTTACAACTGATTTCCAAATTAAAGAGCTGGGTTCTTTCTCTACTTTACTTACTGTTTGCTGTATCCTCTTGAAACTTTTTCCATGAGAACTAAAGGCTTGTTCAAAGAGGACCTTGTCTTCCATGCTCCATTCATCTGTGAATCAAAAAACATTCTGTATAACCTGAGGCTATTTTGGGCAGATTGTGTGAACCTTCAAAAACATCCCTGCAATATCAGAAGGAATTTCATTAACAAACTTTTAGGATGATGAAATTTAAATTAAAATGTTTAAAGCTTAAAACTAAGATTTTTTCTTCCAGAAACTGTCGAATTTTGTAAAATATTTTAAATGTTTGAAAGCAAGTAAATAAAGAGTACTAAAGAGGTAAATTACAAAAGTTTGGGTGGCAACTCTAATTACCAAAATTACTGGGAACTTGTTAAATCAGTTTTCAAAATCATATCCATTGCTGTCATTTGGCCATACTGTACCTGGCTCAAAAATTACTTCCAATTTCATCAAGTTAGGTTTGTTATATCAAGGTTCTAGAGTTAAGCTGCTTTGTTTTTTATGTTAAACTAATAGTTATTTTTAGCTGTTACTCATTTACCTGGAAATGGAGTAAAGTTGGGCAAGTCCGAAAGTGATCTTGCAACATTGTGCTTGTGCCAAAACAGCATACCCAAGGCCTTGACAAAAAAAACATTATTACATATTAAGTTTCACAGGTATGGGAAAACTTCTTTAGAAACAAACAAACAAACATATTTATGGAACAGTACATATTGTACAAATTAAATTTTATCTCCATTTACCAGTAACAAAAGATAATAAATTTTGTAATTAAAGTGCTACTGAAGCAAAACCTTCCAACTAGTTTAAAAATTTAAAATTCAAATTTGACCCTTATAATTTCCGCAGACACTTGTTGCTGGCTTTTGAAATAAGTTAGTGGAGAATTTACGAACCAAGACAAAATGGCTATTTTAGTGCCAACGCTGCAAAAAAAACGTTTTAAGCTCATTACATGTGTGGGATGTTATGTATGATTTGAAAGACTGGAGATCAATCTCGTTTTCCTGGTCAAACTCATGTCAATGTTCAATTAAAATGTGAAGATTGCATGACTAGTATCCCAGTGTTTGAGCAAAAAGCTCACTAGTTTGCTATAAATGCTGGTAGTTCTTTCAAACCATGTGATGTCATAAATCGCCGTCAGATGTTTTGAATTTTTCCACACTGAATGCACTATAATTTTGAAAACTTATTTTGGGGCCTTAAAATGGTCAGGTAAGCACTTTTAGTATTTACCAAAGCAACCAATATCCATTTTCACATGCTCTGATTGTCTCCCGTATCTCGCAATATCCATGACTATTAGTTGATTTTGAGGCAGTAGTCAAAATGGTGTTGTGTTAACCGTTAGTTACAGCCAAGGAAATGATTGCTTTAAATAAAGAACCATTCTAGAAAACACGAAGAGGACAACAAATTTGGCTTTTTGGTTTTAATGGTTAGGACAAATTTTTTTCTTTCAAAATCTGCTTAAAATCCACAACATTTATGTTCTTCAAAAAACCCTGAAGAAAATAAACAAAACTCGATTGTACACAAAGCGTGCATGCTAGAAATAGACAAAAACTTAAATTGGTCCTTTCTTTGAAAAATGAAGTGCATTTTATCCCTATCTTCTGGTAAATACTAAAACAACTATCCCCTCAGGGTCGGTGTCTATAGCTCTAGATATATACCTCAACACTTTGCTTTTCAGTATATATCCTTAACCTTTATTTTTGACTTGAATTTGTTATAGCCTATTAGGCTAATTTCTACAATTCCACCGCTATTCACCTCTCCTTCTGGGGATAGTTGTTAATTATCCATTTACATTTGAATAGATGTGTTGGAAAAGCCCTCAGAGCTATAAAAGTACCAATAATTACAAAATAGCTTCAGTGGCACTTTAAGAGAGCTGTTGTCGGAGAGAACTGAGCAGAGTTGAAAGATGGGGGTCAGCCAATTTCCCTGAAATTTTCAGCATATTTTGTTTTCCTACTGCGAACAAATAAAAATTACAGCGTTTAAACAAAATTCAGTTTCAATTTTTTGGGCTCTAAGGGTCTGAAAAATTAATAATTGGACTAAATAAAAGTTGTCATTTCACAGATGTGTGCCTTAATTTGGACCCATATCATTTTTTGCTCATTTGATTTAAATGAGGAGCTATATATATACTGTAATTTACATTAATAATAAATTAGGCCAGACCAATTTAATTCCTGGGAGCAAGGACCCGACCAACCCTATTTTTACGGAAAGTAGAAAAAAAAACGGGCCAAAAATTTTAATAAGTAAAAAAAAATAATTAATTGCCCCATTGATTCTGTTGAAAAGGTAATGAAAGCAGCTGTTGGTAAAGTTTCTATTTTTATGCTGGCAACTATACAAAAACTAGTTTATTCTGATATACAGTATCAGTGTTACAAATGGACATTTTATAATTGAACTTACGTAAACACTGACTGAAAGTCGCTGCTCAACACTGGAACTTTCTATTTTCATATGTTGTCATGACATACCATTACATGTAAAATTAAATGGATATGTTTTTTCGTCGTTTTGGTGCCGGTTGTTTTGTTTTTCATAAGTTGCCAGATATATTTTGGTATTAACAAAAATTTGGTAAAATAATAGAAGATTGACTTTGCACCACAAGTCGGTGAATAACTGACTAAAATACTCAGTATATCGTCAGTCAGTCGGTGAATAACTGACTAAAATACTCAGTATTAATGAACATTAATTATCGTGATAATTATGACGTAAACAAAACAGTAATGGGACC
>JAOBRD020034320.1:0-10624 GCA_027575215.2 Hydrozoanthus sils
CAAAAATTCCTTAAAAACATTTTCTGAAGATTTTCAAAAATTTCGGAAGATTTTCCAATGTTTCCAATCACGACCTAAGAGATTTTCTGAATTTTTTAAAAAAATCATGAAAATGCCTAAGAAACTATTTCAAACCTCGTCCAAGAATTTCAGAATGTTTTCAGAGATTGCAAAGATTTTATTTCATCTCCAGCAGTTCTTGAAGAAAATAAGGATAAATGAGTTAAGTTATGCATTGCTTGAAATCTCAATCATGGGATCACACAAAGAATGAAGAGTTTTGCCCTCAATGGCATAAACATGTAATTGCTTGGTTCCTCGTAAAATTTAGGATTAATATCACTTGCGTTTTCAATTTCTTTCAAATTGCCCATTGCAAAGCAACTTGGGCAGTTTTGGAAAAAGTTGAAAACACTCATGAAATTAATCCTTATTTACTCGGCCCCATGCGATTACCTAAACTAAGCAGTCTGATTTTTTTCAGTACTTACAATAAAATTGTTTTAATTTGTGAAGATGGTTTGTTGCTGTTTTTGCTAACAGTTAAATTCTTACCGACACTGGTTGGTACAGCAGGCGCTGACCCCTTAAGCTGGGTCTTTGTTTCATTACAGTTTCCATGGGTTTGTTCGTCTTGTATAACATTCTCTACACATGGAGTCAAGGGCTGGGGTGTGTTGCTTCTCGTCTGACGCCGTGTCTAGGTACACATTCAACAGTAGTTTTACACGGAAATATTGAGAGGTTCAACACTAACATCAGTTTCCTAGTAACAAGGAACTGTATTGACAATGTAAGCCCACATTACAGCTTTTTTAGCATTAAAGTAAACTAACAATTCTGGTTTATGAATGTACACTTGCCAAACAGAAACTCTCAAACTGTTTTCAATGATGAAAACCTTGCTACAATGAAGAGGACTGATCAGTTCAAAAGGCCTATTGTAGTTAAACTGGTATGATCATGGCTGTATGGCGTGTAATAAATTGTTTACATATTTACTATAATTACACAAAAACCTTTCCTTTGGCATATTGAATCAAATCTTACCTTTCTTGTTGTGACTGATGTGGATCTTGGGGCTGAGGTCAATCTTGCACTTCTTGATTTTTTGCTATCCTGGAGAATAATACAACAGACATTGACTGTTTTAAAAAAAACTGTTTGTGAGCTCTTTCTAGTGCATTTTAGGTGCATGATCTTGTGTCAATGCCTTGATATGCCCCTAAAATCTGTGGGATGTAACAATTCACGCTTTTCAACTTACAAAAGAGAGTATAAGGAAATGAAAAAAAATGTCATCAGTGAACAAAATAAATCTAAAATAAAATAAAACCAACTTTTAAACACTGTTTGCGTAGTCTAGATATACTCAAAGTGCAGAATACAATCATACCTTAAGTTGCTTTCTCTATCTTTTCTTAAGATTATTAGTTAATTGTAACACTAATGCAACCAAGCTGGGATCAAGCTTGAGATTGAAAAATTAGCAGGTCAAAACTTGTTATCATAGTGAGTGATTGTGTTGATTTGTTTGCCATGTACAGCACCACAATGATGGGTACATATAAGAATTATTGATGTTAACAGTGTCTTCGTTAAACAAATCTATTACTATAGGTAGATAAGTAAACTTGTACTGTCAAGTTTACAATCAGTTTGAAATTCACTTGAATACAAATTTATCTCATCTCCTTATCTGAAGATTCTGATGTGTCATATGCTGCTGCCCAGAAGAACTTTAACTCCTAATCATCTTGAGACCCAAAGATCAACATACATTAATTCCCAAAGAATTCATAGACTGCTTTAAAGTATTCTTCTTGTACATTATGCATTGAGCATACAAACACTTAAATCTATCCACCCTCCTTCTATCCAAAACCCTTTAATATCCAGAGTTACCCACAAACCTTTCCAGAGTCGATATTACTACTGCTACTGGTGTTAAGTGAGAAAAGTCGAGTGCTGCGACGTATACTTGGAGCAGCAGCTGATGGGAAGACTGTTTGTGGAGGTGGTGTCACATAGAGAGTTGACGATGAAACTGTCTGGGTTGGAGGGACTGAACTTGACTTTGGGGTGTTGTCAGACCGTCGTAATGCACCTTGCTAAGAAAATGACAAGAATATTGGATAGCAAAACAACAATTATTATAATATTATTATAACCATAACATTTTATTTATTTGATAACAATGGACTCTTTTCATGCAAAAAAATATTTAACATATAAAGAAACTATGGCCAGCACAAAAATCAGTGCATCAGTGTTAGCAGAACTGCAAAATTTCGTAAATAATTCCCAAAAATTTATGCCCTTATTATTACAGAGAAATGTATGGGAAAAAATGGAAACGAGGCTGGGTGGGCACCTTATTTTTCATTGGAAAATCATCCAGTTTCAAACTTTCATATTCTTTTCTGTCAAATTGCAGTTATGAGGCTTTGTAGCTTTACTACAACTATCAATGTGCTGAGATTGACTCTGGACTTGTTTTCCCAATAAAGTGAATATTAAATTTCTATGCCATGCTAGTGTGATAAACATCTATAATGATATAGAGTTTTTCCACATTTTGGAACAAACACAGTCCATAATACCAACCAAACTGATAATTTTGCTGGAGTTTGGCTGTAGCTTTGTTCTTGGCCAACCAAATAAATTGCTATAACTCAACCAGTGTTAGCTTGCAGGTTTAAAATTCTTAGTAGTTTGAAAGGATATCAAGATCTTTTATCTGTTTTCATCAACCTATTTAGTGCATAACTATTGCAAATATGGCATAGATCAGCACAAACTAATAGCACAACTCCAAATTAAGTGGGATTTAAAAACACAGTCTGTCAAAACTTCATAGGAAGGAAAACAATATTACACAGTAAAAAAGAAACGTAACAGCTTCAATAGCAGCAAGTAGGTATGACCAACAAACTATTTGAAACAGAACTTTCAGGGCAGACTGTTCACCAGGTACTGCAAGTATTAGGACTCACAATAAGTGTTTTGTAAAGCTTAATAAAGTTTTTTCACCTTTTTAAGTGGAGCCTTGGTAACAGTGAGGTCTCCGACCAGTGCTGGAGAAGGAGTGTGGAATGGTAAAGAACTATCACCTGGAGGTGTATCGACCGGCAAGAATCCAAAGCTGGTAAGAAATAAAAATACTGGGTGTTTTAATAACTCTCATAAGCAAGGAAACAGTGTAAAACCGAATAAATCTTCATATAGCCACTGGGTTTTCTTCATTCATGACACTTCTCTTAAGGTAAATACCTGGGTGTTAAGGGGCTAGATGACTGGGAAGCCCCCAGTAAATTCCTACCAACTCGATGACGCACTGTTACAGATGACGAAGATTTACAAGGGTCTTGGTTCTCAGTCGCCATAGGCTCTGGGTTGAATGAACTGTATCTTAGATCACTTTGTGTGGTACTGTCTGTTGTCGCTGTTGATATCGCTGGTGTAACTGATTGCCGTTGAAGCTTTGGGCAAGATGATGACTTGAAGTAATCTGATGGGTCAGGTTTCTCACCTGAAGCATTTATTAAACATATTTTATTCATTAATAATTATTATTTTCATTGCTTATCAATGAGACTAAAAATGATTTAGGGCCTTGCCTTTCTTACAGACCTTCAGAATTTCACAGAAAAACAAAGCTGAAATTCACAGGAATTTAAGGACTGGTGTATTTGGGGTAAATTGTGTGGAAAAAATAAGTAATTTCGTGAGAATTTAGCAGAAATTTTTGAAGGCCTGTGATTAGTTTACTATAATTGTAAAATACTAGATAATCTTGCAACTACTTATAACCAATCTTAATTTATTTTGTTTGAGTCAAACTACTGTTTATTTTGTACCTAAATTAATGTAACAAAAGGTTACCACTTCTGTCTATAATTTCCTGATAAAATTAATCTGTCTTTAAACTCACCTAAACAGCAAAGACTTTCAAACGATGTCCACAGGTAAGGGTTATACTTTAAACTGCTCTTGAAACATTCTGCTGCTCGAGAATTTTGTTCAGATTTTCTGTGGAAGCAGCATTTATTCAAAAATTAATGTATTACATTCTCACAATAAAATATAATCATTGACATTGGTTTAGGAAATCACACTTACAATAACACAGTTTAAGCGTTACCAAGCTATTAGGTACTCTACTAAAGGCTTAATTTAAATTCCAATTTTTGAAAAAAGATGGACTTATTATTACTATGTGGCAGTCAGGATCTGAATCATACCAAGGCTAAACTATTTTTTGTTTTCCTGTAAGAGTCATGTTGAGCAGGACATTTCCATTTTATTTCTCTTTCTATGTACTTCATGAAAATATAAAAGAAATAAATGCTATGATATGTTTAGATAAAACTAGAAATAACGAGGTGAAAGTAATTTACCTGCAAATTTGTCCTAACAAAGCAAGTGCATATCCTGCTGCAGTTCCAAAGTCGCCGGCAAATGTTTCCAGTGTTTTTCCATTAGTTAAACAGCCTCCTGTTAAGGCCATTTCACCTTCAGCAAGCCTGTGGTGCATAGAACAAGAACATAACTTATTCAGAACAAGGTAAACAAATCTTAATGATGTGAGCCTAGTGGTTTCTAAACTCTTACAGAGTCTACAAATCAACAAATCACTGAGTATGATTGTTTTAAAAGGTATTTGAAAACCAAAGTAAATATATAATTCAATCTAAATACACTCTGATGATAGAAAGCAAAGTTAATCCCAAAACCTCATATCAGGTCAGGAAACTGTACAACTAAAAAAAGGCTGTAACTACATTATATATTTATTTATAATCATTTAACACTGGTTATGATAACAATAATTGTTACAAAAGAATATGTTAACTTTATACTATGCCTGAATAAAGGCTGCACTTTCTGCTAAAAATTAACATCATGACAAAATAACATGATAATTAAAAAATTAATAATTGACAGCACATCAAACAGTGCCCAAAACAAGCATTTATTGTTAAAAGCTTAATGGAATCGTAAGACTATAAGTTGAGTGAGAGTCCAAATAATTTATGCCATCGATTAAATTTCTTTTAATTAGTTAACAAACTAATAATCCAGTGTTAGTTCAGTAGAAATAACATACTAGCCCCACTGGTTTAAGTACAAGTTAATCAGAAAGTAGTCACAAATCTTGACCTAATATCAATCGCACAAATTGTATAAATAAGATTGGAAAAATGACAACATCCTATCAGACTGCTAAAAATATTTTTTGATTCTAACTGGTGACTATTGAAATTATCATTTATTTCACTTACTTGTCCAGGTCCAAGCAGCACTTGGCAAAGAGGAAACGGCAATGTGGGGTGGGGTAACCTTTATTCTGTAGTACAGAGTAAGCCCTCTTTGGGTAGCCAGCTTGGTAATAACATGTAGCCAGCAAGTACAGAGCATCATCTGAACTCACTGAAATTAAACAAAAAAATTTTCAAGTTTTATCTACTTTGGTTATAGTAACACTCACATAGTTCATTTGTACCAGAATATTTTTTTTAAAGTACCAAGTGAACAAGTATTTAAAAATTGATTGTAACACCTTTGACCAATAATTGATTTATTCATGATCTCAACCCTTTCAGCCCCAGCCAGTTTATCAGCATCTAACTTCTCCTTAGTACATAACTCAGGGTTTCCGGGATACAAAATCCTTTTTAATTATTTCTTTTTCATTAAGGATTCAAAGATTTTATATTCCAATTTTTGTTAAGGTCACGGGATTCTGTGATGTTTGTGCTAACTGTGGCCCACAAAAACAAAGGGGATAATTCATACACACTGTGCATGATTGTCAAAGTTAGTTATAAGACATTAAAGTGAAAAGAGGAATAATTGATCTAACATAACAAACAACTGAAAAATAAAGGCTAAACTCTCCTAAACTAGTATTGTAACATGAAAAATATGAGTGTTTAGTGAAGTCACTCTTAGGCTAAGAATTTTGGTGCCTGTATGGGACCCTAAAATGAGTCACAATGATTTCTAAATTATCAGGCTCTCAATGTTAACTTTTTTTAATTTTTTTATATATATATAAATCAAATTTGAGGTGAGCATTATAGTTGGATCATCTCAGTGGTACCTGACTGCTGTTTTGGTATTAAAGCCAAATGAAATTTATCTATTAATCTAATTTAATAATGAATCATTCTACCCACCTTCTGCATATAATCGCTCTGCAAGGAAGATGGCATCTGAGTATGCATAGTGATGAAGAGCATGCCAGATAGATGCCTAAAGGGCAAAAAAAGCATCAATCAGTTGAAAAGGAAATTTTAACTAAATACAGTTAAAGAAATCCTCCACTGTTTAACATTATGGTCTCAAATAAAACTTTTATGAAGTCTGTTTCCATCTCAGCAGCTCAAATTTGATAACTCTGTGCACATAACTAATTCCAAGCAATTTAGTTTGATCAGTTTTACAGTTTGAATTTCCCATGCATCGCCATTTTGTTTTGTGACATAACTTGGTTGCAAAGCCAGCCTCCAGTCTTGATGAATACAATAGCAATGAAAGAGAGGAGGTCTGGCACAGCAACCACGCTACATCACAATTCAAAATGGCCGTGTGCAGGAAATTCAAACTGTAAAACTGATGAAAACAAACTGCTTGGCATTGGTTAAATGTACAAAATTATGAAACTTGTGCTGCTGATATGGACACAGACTTAATAAAAGTTTTATCTGAGACCAATAATGTTATACAATGGAGGATTCCTTGAAGATCCATTGAGTCACATTCCAAGGCTTAAAGTATACTAGAACATGTTTGGCCTTTCCAGCATGTTCTTTTGAACTAGGGAGGTCAGATGGGAGGATGGGGGAAATACATAATAGGAAAAGGCATTTAATTGCCTTCAGTAGGTTTGAAATATGAGTATAACTGCAAGAGCTAAAATTTAGGAAATGTTTACTTGGTCTAGTTGAATTTTTGACAAGTAGTTTGCACAGTACATACAGTACTGTTTACAGAACCATTTACTTTTTTACACAGAGATGGTTTTTGTTTACATGAAACTGGCTATTTGAGATCGAATTTTGAGCTGGCAGTTATTTGTTAAAGTCATTCACCTTATGAACAAGCTTGCAGAGATCAATCCTCAAATCTACAACCTAATAATTTACCCAGTACTGATCTTCATTTTTATGGCAATGGACAAAAAGTTGACCTCTATTTTGCAGGATGAAAACTTTGCACTATTAACCGGTCAATTATTCTTATGGTTGGGCTGGTTCCATTTAAACAAAATGCCTAAACTCACAAATTTTCTGACCAGTTAAAAACTTAACCGGTAATGTGTAAACATAGTCAGAAACACAATTCCTGAGAGTCAAGAACAATTATCATCACAACTTTCTCCAAAGAGACTTCAATCAGTTTCAGCACAAAATTTCAATCTTACTGATGCTATATTGATAAATTCTTATTTTTTCCTATCAATGCCTGTTTTGGTTCTTTGTTTTTTGGTTTAACTTTTGTGTTCATTTATTGAATTGTCAAAGCTTATTACTACTAAAATCTGAACATTGTGTTGTTTAATTTTGATATTGGTTTAATACAATCTTTTTTATGACGTTTTACATAACTTGAGGGGAAAGCCATTATGAAGCTGTTGAAAGGAATATGCAGAATAATGTTCTTTTTCATTATCCCAACTGGTAGCTTGATAGCTTGTGGTAAGAGTTGAAGATAGCAAGTAGAAAGTCTTGGTTTAAAAACTGCTACTGTTGTTTTCTTCAGGTAAAATAAACAGAACTTAGAATGCAACAAATAGAATAGAACTACAGCCTAGGAAAGAACTTGAGTATAAGAGTGAAAGGGTAGGAAAGGAGGTTGGATGGGAAAGGGACAGATGTCTGTATGTTTTTATGGTTGAAGGGTGGGTGGTGATATTTTTTCTTTCGGCCTTTCCTCCTAAAATTAACTAATAATCCTGAGCTTTTTGGCTATGATTGCCCTAAAAAGAAAAACTCTTTTAGCTCATTGTTGCATACAAAGCTAAACAGGTCTGAATCCAAGTTAAAACCAAAATTCTTCAAACCACAATGTTATATCATGGTGACAATACAAATGTGACCCTCCCATCCTAGTGGCAGTTTGACTACATTGGTTCACTTAACCATTAACACATTACTACATGGTTCACTTAACACATTACCATTATAATATGTGTAGTAGTCCCTGTAAATTTTCTTTTTTGTAAGTTGAGTAATTGAAAAGTATAGATTGTCGTTGATCATTAAAGCTCAATACTTATTTTGCTAGATTCCTAGTTCAGCTCAACAACATTGGTTGTGGTTGCACTGGAAGCTTAACAACTGTGTTTTCTGGTTTTAAGTTTAGGCCGCTAACTCCAGTGTTACACTGTTTAACACTGTACTGAGGTCCCATGCCAAAGTTAAACACTAACTAATCGTACACTGATGGCAGATAGAACGGTTATTACAAAGTGAATTCGTACGTATTATATTCAACTGGGGTGTGCGAAGAAAAACTTGTGCTTTAACTACATGCTCTCGTAATTATTTTCATTCTGACCAACAGAATCTTACTACAATTTTAAAACTTTTGGTAGCGAGACAGCTTCTGCCAGCAAAGAAGAGCTCTTTTTCAAATTTTAGCTTTTAGATTCCGTCGCCTCAGAAGAGCTCATTGTCAACTTTGGGTAACCCACATCCACAATTTTGGTTTGAAGAAATGCTCAATAATGAAACTTTCCAATAGCAAGAAAACGTGCTACAAACGACTGATCCGGATATCACAATCACCTTTGTCAAATGTTTTCTGCTACATGTCAAACATAACAAAACTGTCAACTTTTATTTTCTAAACCAATTAATTTCTAGATAAAAACTGATAAACCATGCTTTTTAGTGTGGTAAAACCAGTGTTAATTTTCTTTTGTTATGCCACCGTAGCCATGACACTTAACACCAAGTATGAAATGAAACTATCCCTGGTCACACTCAAAACTCTAAACTCTGGTGTAAACACTGGTGTTAAACGGTGTTAAGCTTTTAGTTCAACCACACTCATTACTGTATATTGTTTTACTTATGAATTTTAACATTCACTGCCACTGGACTACTTACACCGAGGGATACTAGCAATGAAACCCCTGCACCACTAATCTAGTTCTCCTCTCCTCTTTGTTATTTATTTTTCAGTTTTATGTTGGTATCAAAAGACATTCATAAACAATAACCTTGCTTCTTTCGCTCTTGGTGAACATGTATCTGCTTCGGAATATAAATTATTCGGATATAACGCATATTTATTTTTTGACTTGTACTGTGCATTGTTGGGGAAAATTTAGTATTTATTGTCACAACTTTCTAATAAAAACGTCAAATATACTAAAATCAATCTTTCAAAATCGCAAAAATGCTTTCTAGTATTTTTGCAAATGAAAGATGCAGAGTTTATTTCATGGAATTTTGACATTTTCTCTATTTTAGTTTTGGCGGAAAACGTACTGGTTCAACTGTCGCTGTCAATAACAGTTTTAAACAGTTTAACAAACGCTGGCCAAACTAGTTCATTTAAATCAAAATTAAAAACTGCAAACAGCAGCAACCAGTACTAACAGTTTTTGTTACAAAAATTTCTGTAAAATTATTTTTGGAATAAAAGATGAGCATCACAAAAAATTCCACCATCGACAACAAGACCTAACAGCACTGTCTGATTCGAACACAAAATGCAAAACTGTTCGGTGTCCGATGGCACTTTGTGAGAGCCCTAAGTAACATTTCAAATAAACAGGCGAAATTTCTTGAACATACCCTTATAGGTTCTTCGCAAACCATTATCCAAGACCATAGAAGGAACAACAAAATCCGGCAAAAAACAAAACCTCTCTGTTGAGTTGATTCAAGAGTCAAATTCGCCGCTGAGTGACCAGGTTCAACAGAGCTAAAACTGCTGTGCTGCAAAAAACGTGGGCTCAAACGCGCGAGACATTAAGAAAAGGCCCGGAAAAACAATAGCCGGTTGTTTAAAACCGAAACACTTTTTTGTTACAGGAGACATATTTATATTTTGAGCGTTTTTAATGAGAAAATTAATTTTTAAAGAGATTTATATAGTGTAGAAAATTTTAAATTTTTGTTTTAAAAAGAAAATCGTTCTTGCACTCGCACGTTTGTGAAATTAGTCGCCGTCGGCCTCTCGCGAACAATGTTTACATTTTTATGTTGCTCTTTATTGGCTACTTTCGCCTTTTCCTCGACATGTCAGGAAGATTGCTGGATTAGGAAGAAAACAAGAGGGTCAATGGACAATTGTTATAACGATGCAAGGCCCCTTTCAGCCCATTTAGTCAGAGTTTTGGGTACTAAACCCGAAGTAGGACGTGCCTGCTTAAAGCACCGAAGGGCCCTCGAAAACAAGGACGACGATGCTCTTCTGTTTAGGCCAAAACACATTCGAAAAGCTCGCCAGCATTAAAAAAAAGTATATCCGTTTTTTGATGACCGTGAAAAATTTGTTGCGAACTACCGATATGGAGGCAAGTGATACAAGAACTGCCGAACATTGTTTTGTCGAGAAATTAAAATGGCGAGTTTATTTGTCTTGTTTTGTCTTTTGAAACAAA
>JAOBRD020034528.1:0-10621 GCA_027575215.2 Hydrozoanthus sils
AGTCATTTACTGTATTTTAAGTCTCTATAAGACGGACACCTCTATAAAACGGACACCAAATCTTGGTCCCTGTCGTGAGGTTTTCTCAGCCATTTACTGTATTTTAAGTGTCAATAAGACGGACATCTCGCTAAAACGGATATTTGAGGCTGGTCCCAAAGGTGCCCGTCTTAGAGAGGTTTGACTGTAAATATGTTTTTAAAATAGAATTTAGCTGTTCCACTTCTGATGAGAAGGATTTTTACTTGAAAGGATAGCACACTCTTTCTAAGCACCTTTTTATAAGAACATGAGGCTGAAAAATTCCCCGAAATTTAAGAACATTTTAAGAACATACTGAGGCTGAGGAAAACGCGAAGAACTTTAACTGTTTTGGATACAATTTTGTACAAAAATCATGGAAGTCAGTATTTTTTTTTCAGCTGCATGTTCATCAGTGCAACATCAGGCTACTCCGGGTCCTTAAGGCGCCGCGATTTAGACTGCAACTTATTGCGACTTAAGGCAACTTAAGGCGATTTAAGGGAATTCGGTAAAAAAACTGACCGCGAATTAAGGCGATTTATTAAAGGGAAAATGGGGTAAAAAATGACTGCGACTTAGTGCGATTTGAGGCGACTTTACAGGACCCGGAGCAGGCGTAACATCGCTTTTAGCGTTGTGGATGTATAAGTTTGTTTTAAATTATTTTTATGTTTATCATATTTCTTTTTGCTGGCCATGGTAGCGGGCAATTCATAAAATATTAGAATTAAAAAGCAAGGTCAATACGACGTTTTGGCCTTGCTTTTTATTAATATTTCAATTTGTCCAAGCCAATTTGATCATCTATTGATCCGAAGATAGCAGAAACTTCGTATACTTAGGCTGCATTTTATTTCTTCAATTCATAAAGCATTTCGTACTTCCGGTTGGTTTGCAGGAATGGAAAACAACTGCACACCCAATACTAACAATTTGAGAGTTGACATGATCGGCATAATTAGGTAACCACGTTGATCGAAACATGCGTTTATTCCAGTACTCACAACTATGTCTAAGTTCAAAAATATTTCAAGAAAATTTGAGGCTAGAATCCCAACAATTTTTAGTGATGCTTAAAAGAACATTCCTCTGTCAACATTTTAAAATAAATTTATGTTTTGATTTTTAAACCAGTTGTTTACTAACCGCGAAGAATCCACGTTGATAATTGTTCCAAAACGTATGTTCTGAAATTTTTTAAAATAATACTTTTTCATAGTTTGCCATGTATAATTTGTTAATTGGTTTAAAGTAAAAAAGAAAATCTTAAGAGGATTGAAGATGAGTGGCCTGTGAAGTATTTTGTGATCATTAATGTAATAGTCAAATACACAAGAGGTCGGCCCAGGGAGGCAGGTGGCATTTCAATCTGACACCAAGGTCAAGTTCAAAATTTGGTCCAGCACTTCCGCTTCAATATCCGGTCGGTAAACCTTTGTTATGCTAAACTAATTTTTACCGAAGCTGCACAAGGACACGAGTGGACACATTCCAAGGAGTTGAATTTACGTCGTTAACGTTGAATCTAGCGGTTGAATCTAATGTTTCGTTTTTTAAAGTTTCGTTGGTAACTTAAATATTTTTTTGTGTGCGTATAAAAAGGAGAGAAGCGACTTACTCGCCCGCCCTATTATTAAAAAAACACTCTCTTGAACCCACGTTTCAATGTAAATAACTATATACCTGTATCAGTTGTACGGTCAGGTGCTGGTCAGATATCGGTCAGTTATTTGCCATTTCTTGCTTTCTTTCTCTTCTACGTAAGTTGTTTATAGCGTTGTTTGTGTGATATCTCGGCGAAGTAACTTTAAACTGAGTCAAGGGTCAGATTTTTTAGCTACAATTACAAATTGCAAAACTTTAGGTTAGAATTGTACATGCCGGGTTTTTGCGAACTAGTAAATTTAGCCGAGAATCATTGTTCTTAACTTCTTTTTGGCGATTTGAGTCTCGAATAATTGTCAAAATGTTCACTTTTTCTATGTGTCATTTAAATCAAATAAGAATAAGCCTTAGGTATTACGGTACATGTATTGGAAAACGAGTTGCTTGGCGGGTGTATTTTGCTCAATCAATCCCCACGGATTTTAGTACGGATCGGCTAGGTCATTCCCGAGATGATAGTTTCCAGTGATGATCCCAAGATTAGTTTCATACTCAAACCTTTACTTTGGAGAAAATCTGCGAATCGTTTTTTTATACATTCTGTATTGCTAAGTTAAACATCGAGGCTCAGTAAAACGTTTGAAAAAAAACAAATAGCTATTGAGCTCCGATCCGGCCTGCCGATCGATGCCGGCCATTGCCGTGATCAGAGGTTTAATGCGGTCAATCAGTTGGCTAATATTAACAAATAAACAACGGAGCCGACACAGAGAGACATGCGGTGTAAGAGCTAACTAACTCCACCAAGGTTTCAAACACAAACCGTTTGCGATCGTGCATTTTTTATTTATTTTTCGAAAGTTTGACATTCTTAATTGTTGACTGTCATTATAAAGGAGAACTATCTGGATAAATTTTTCTAATTTCAGTTTCCAGAGAAATCCTATTATACTCGTTTGTTTGTAAACACAACTGTTGAGTTCCTGCTTACTTTTCGATGACGAAAAATCTAGAAAATTTAACTTTTTTTCGAGAGCATAATTTTAAGTTCCTTTATAAAATATTTCATTACAAATAGTGCATCATGCTTGTTCTTTAAAGGTAGGCGAGAGTGCTCTGACACGGGGTTCGGAGATGACACCGGTATCTCCCGGTTGCATTTGTCGGCACATCGTGACATGTCTTATCGAGATGAGAGAGTTTGATGTTTGTACAACGGATACGAGTTATTTGCATTGAAAACACAATCTTGAATCATTAAAACATTCTCGATAAAGAACAATCTTGTGGTTTAGGAACTATGGCATCTAGTATCCAACTATTTTATTTGTTTCCGTTCTCTCCTAGGACGTTTAACAGCCAAAATACATTCAATGTCCCTTTAGAATGGCTACAAGTCACTAAATAGAAAAATGTCATTATTGAGATATTTATTTACAAATATTTTAAGAGCAATAAAGGATATTTAGAATGTATGTAAACACGGAAGAACGTGTGATGTTTATCCTCGATATACTTTGTCGAAGCCTGCTTTATCCTTTTTTTAGTTCCCAACTAACAAGCGACATGTTTAAAAACCCCTTAGTAAACCTAAAGCAGTCGTAGACACAAACATACTTGAAAAGACCAAGAAAATTTATATATGGCACGAAGACACAGAAATACCCCAAGGTGTGGGCGATACGACTTACAACTACAGACGTAAATAACTAGTCATTCCGGCTAACGAGGATGCCCAAAGTTTGCCGGACTTGTTCCTACGACGAAATTTCTGAATCCTTTATTATTTCAATTTCTGAGGCCAATTTTTTCTTTCAAATGTTCTAGACATTTATTCCGACTCAGAACCATAGCAGTTTTATATATGTATTATACAGTAATATAGTATACGGTCACATACACATTCGGTTGTTGCCGTCTTAAGGTTAGTTTCTTGGCGTTGGAGGCCCCGTTAGCTGTCACGCAATGACTCCAAACGTGATTCAAATAAAAAACCTACAAGCTCTAGCTGACTATTTCCTGATTTGAAGTTAAGTCAAACAAAATCCAAACAGAGTTAATAAGACAATTGCAAGAATATCCAAAATGTGTTTTTTAAAGAAAAACTGCTACAATAACTAATTTAAAAAGACTGTGTTGTGGTGTGCTAACTATCAAATATTTTTTGAGTAACAAGTAACAAGCGGAAACGTAATTGTAAAGTGAGGCATGAAAGAATTAAAATTGGAAATTGCAACATATCGAAAAATTTAGCTGCCTTCTTCTTCCAAATACGGTTTGGGGGTAAGCTTCCATAGGACGGTAAATCAGACCATGGCCCAACGAGGGATCGAGGAAAAGTCAATACCTTGTGATGTCATTCTCAAACTTTGATTTTTAACGAATAGGCAATCTGAAATTTTGAATTACGCTCTTTGAATGAATTTTGAGAGCAGTATAGTCTTTATACAAAATAGCGAATCAAGTGTTAATACGATCTTGCCACCAATCAGAAGGCAGTATCATGTTTCATAGCACATATAAATACGCTCATTGTCGATATTCGCCAGATAGTATAGAAGGTAGTGGAACCAAAACAGACAACAACACGACAGTGAAAGCGAGGAGAATTTATCTAAACTAATAACAAATAACCATGACTCAACAAATCCACAAGCTGGTTTTGTTTGTTGCTTCACTTATGACAATAAGTGTTTCGAAGCCGGTCTTGAGAGACACTACACATCCAGGACGATCCAACACTGTTAAACATGTTGTGGTAAGTTATCCATTCACTGTAATTAAGTCCGTGGTAGGTCATTAATTCATAACATATTTCTCCTATAATCATGTCTATACTTTACTCTTTGTTAAATCTGGACTTCACACAATCTAGTTAAAACTACAGTTCCAGTTGAAGACATATTAGACACGGAATATCCAGCGTAAACGAATGGTGCAAACGCGACACTCTAACAAGCTTTGTTTTCTAAAATTGTAACGGCTCTGTGTTTGTCCTAATGTTTACTACGCCATTCATGAGAAGGATACCACGTTACCTCTTGGGATCCACCTCTTGTGGCCCTTTTTATAAGGCATCTGTTTCCGGCACCAATAAAACATAGCATTTCCATATACTAGACCTATTCACGATGTACCATTCAGAGCTTGTTCTGTTTGAAATGTGAGAACCAGGTTTTCAAAGGTTTTCCGGCGGGAGCTTTTGCCGCCTTAATAGTATAAAAATATTTCATCGTCAGACCACGTGTGAGGTTGATATAATCACAATCGTGGGAGATAGCACTAAATGTTCGCATTTCTTCAAAGATAGGGGGACCTTTATCTCTATATCCGCTATCAAATTTCATCGTAGCGTGCAGTTCCACTCTACTGCACTATTCAGAGTGCCCATTATAAAAACTCTCTCAAATCGGGAAGTTTATTTCACCGGGAAATCTCGTCTGCTTTTGATTCGTAGATCAAAAATGCCAATTTTAGTACTCTAAATCACTAGTGACCAGTTAACACACATTTATTGCCTAGCATATATTGAAATAAATCTAACTTCTTATTCAGTACTGGGGTAAGTCCTTTGATTTGTAACCTGGATTGTTTCCAATCTTGACTGAACATGAAATAGTTTGCATAAAGTTATTAGAGCGATTGGGCACTTATGATTTAATTAAGATGATTCAAAGAACATCAAAATATTCATTTAATCCTGTTTTACGAAAAAACTTGTTTGAGGTCAGAAACAAGATAAGTAAGATAGCTCACAGATTCAAGACAACATGAACCATAATCCCTGTCTCGAATGTTTAGACACTGCTGATTTACCGCCGATTTTGTAAATACTTGTGGTGAAGCTAAGTCACGAAGGGAAGGTACCGGAATGTTGTCCAGTTCTGAGACCTACGGATCACGCTGCGTTCAAATAACAGCCTTTCCTTCCTTAATTGAAAGCTTTCTCAACTTCGCTCAGATTTACTGTAAGTTGTCCAATCAAACATAAAAGTATACTTTAAAAACGAAAAAACAAATTCTAACAACTATTAGTAATAAAAGCTAAGTTTCGGCACTGAATGAATGTCTCATGCAGACTTCAGGACAAGGGTCATGACTTAGATTGCTTAAAGCAAGCCTCGCATTTTTTTTATATACTGAGAGAGATTTGCTGACCCTGATTTTTTTACGTTGCTTTTTTTCTTGATAGTCTTGCTTCCTGTTTTACCTTTGGTTAACATCCCGTTAATTTGATTAAATCATAGTATAACTGATCTTTCAACAAACTGGGAAAAATTCCTCAATCAAACTGCTTTTATTTCAGAAACATTTAAGTAAACAAGGACACGTAAATGAAAAGAAAAACTTATCCGAACGAAGAGTAGCAGTTACTCCGAGTAAGAATTCAGTGACGGCGGGAACTTCTCGAGAGCTTGAAGATCTTCTAAATACCCCAGCAAAAGTAGCTTCTGCAAAGCCCGCAAAAAGACGAGCAAAAACTGTAGCGACAAACTCTAAGAACAGTAGACTTCAACGCATACTTTTAAAGAAAGCAAAATCCTTAGAAAAAAATTCCGCGCGGACGAGGGGTGTTCCACCTTGTGGAGTCAAGGATGAAATCAAGATCCATCACAAAAGGCGAAAGAGGTTCGTTATTCAGGGCAGTACATGGCATCATAAAGTGATCACCTACAACATCACCGCATACAGCAAAAGACTTACTCATGCAGAGGTTAACAGGAGCATACAACTAGCTTTCCGAAAATGGGCCGAGGTTACACCACTCGTGTTCCGTTGGTCAAGCAACGCAGATATAAGTATTCTTTTTGCAGAAGGTAGGCGGTTTCACTTTGTATTTCTATCTTCTACTGCTTTTTTTGATTTAGTAGTTAGCTGTATCCTGCATGAAGTTTGGGAAACAATTTTTTCGTAGCAAAAATGTTTTTGACAAATACGTCTATATAGTCTATCGTTTACCATGGATTCCCGGTTGATGACCTTCACTAATTACGCTTTATCCATTTTCATTTGTTAATGCATTATCTAACATTTTGCAGTTCAAAAGCTGTTTACCTAATCGGAAAAATTACACAACAACCACATCGCCTGCATTAAAACATTTTCTAAAAAGACCACTTTTTGGATTTCTAAGATGTTTTTCTAGAATAATTTAAAAGGAGACGGTAAGATAAATATTCCAATAGTTCTACTCTATGTTTTATAAGAGTACCGTCAAAATATATCAAATATTTGCAATTTAGGACATATCACAAGCTCCGTAATTACCCGAAAAAGATAACATGGCTTCATCAAGTAGCTTTATAATACAATATAACTTATAATTCCACATTTAGGTTCGTGATTGGATTTCTATTATTGTCCATTTTTCAGTGAAGTTTCTTTCCCTACAGATTTTGAAAACAATACCATTCTGTTACAAAATTGATTTTGGAAAATGGGGATTTTAAGAAAACGGTGCTTGTTCCTCAAGATTATTTAGACTTTTAGTTCTTTCAAAAATGCTATAAACAACTGAATTTGCAAGGTAAACTATAGGTTTTGATAGCCCATCTAGAAAAACTCGTTTGAAAACTGCGTAAATTTCATTTTTTCGTTTTTCACAAATAAAAAGAATTGCTCGCGAAAGGATTGTGTACATTAAGGGAGAAACTGGAATTGCCAATCCATTCATGATTAAAAGAAAAGTTTTTGTTACTCAAATATTAGAATATCTCAACTGCTCTGTTTTATTTAATATACATTTGGATCCACTCAGTTTCTTGAACGTGAGTGCAGAACAATTACCAAACTTTGTGTGCATGACTTTTGAATGCGTTTCAACATTACGTATAACAATAAAGGAACAGAAGTTAGTCTTGTTTCACAGGAACTAAAGGTGCACAAATAAATTAAAGAAACAATAATTACAACTTTGCATCATGCATATTTGAGTGCGAATACAACATTTTCTCACTCAAGAGGGTATTGAAAACATCACATCGCATTTTTTGCTTTTTATATTGTGCATATGAAAAACAAACAATAGAGTTTAAAATATCAAGGCATCTTGAGGCGACTTTCAGACAAGACTTAACCGCAATATTTGAAAACGCCTATGGTATCATAGGGAGCAAATTGATTTCATAAGGTGTCTCTGAAAACTCGGAAATTCCTTTTATTAAGCCGCGAAGCTAAAATCCTCATGCCCCATTCCTTGTAATATCACGCAACAGTTTGAATTCATATAAATATAACCCACCATTTAGACGTTCGAAAGATGATAACAGTTTACTGTTTAAGCTATTGCATGGTGTTAAGGAAAATCACTGTCATGCACTTGCTAGTCATAACTCCATGCTTTATACTAAAATGGCAAGAGAATTGAGTACATCGATGAATGCGGCTAGCTTAACGTATTCATCGATGTACGCCGAAACGTGCAGACATCATTTCAAGACGTTTTTTTGGTTTTGGCAACATGCTGTAGTGTAATACGAACCGGTAAAACCAAATATATTTGGTTTTACGTACACTACTCAATATGATCAGTTTGGCTTCAGGTACGCACAGTTTGTCTACAGATTTAGCAATTGAACCATACTTTTCTTCAAAAACCATTTTTCGTTCTTGGTCTTGCAGTATCTGCAGACTTACTATGGCCATGTCAATTTAAACATTTAAACCACATGAGGTTTTTCAAAACACGGATCCGGAAAAAGCAACATTTAAATCATCTAAGCTGACCGTTATTAGTTTCCTTATCAATTTCACTGTTGGAAAAAACTCTTATTCGTGGTTTCTGTGGTTTCCGTTGAATCGTCTCGCCGTGTCGTAGAAGAATAGAAAATTTGTGCCAACATGTGAAGGGTTAAGAATTTTCCCACAGTGGACAAATTTCTTTGTATTCAGTAAAATTGTACAGTATCAGAATCCATTTTAACTGTTTTGTTTTGATGGGCCTGTTAGGGAAAGCAGTTCTAATTATGGTTTTTCTTTAGCTGCCCAAGATTGTTATTCGTTCCACAGGCATGACTGTTGGTCACAACAAAGACTAAACCTTCTTCTATAGTTACTATACCAACGACAAAGGTCTGAAAGTCAACCGATAACAAATCAATTTGTGTCACTACTTGCGTATAGTTCTTTAGCTTTCGGAAAACTGTGAACGCGGTGCAGTGGCCGCGCGGTTAGCGTGTTCGACTCGTAACCTTAGGGTTGCAAGCCCCGGCCAGACCACTGTGTTGTTTCCTTATAGGCAAGACACATCACCCAACTTGTTCCAGTCGTCTCAGCTATATAATTGAGTACTAGCCTCTGTTGGGGCTAACTTGCAATGGATTAGTGCCCTGTCCAGGGGGAATCAAAGACTCTCATCCGCTTAGCACTACAGAAACTGGAGATAAACGCCGGCAAATTGGGCCACTTAGCTCGATAGAAAGGATTTAGCTCAGAAAACTCAAGGCAAATGTAGAAAAACACGAGCTGTAGGCGGGTATATTCTACATTTCTCGTGTGTTCTCAAATTCCCGGAGTCATTTTATCACAGTCAAATACACGATTTAGGCTTGATGCTTCGTTTTCTTTATAACAAAGATTCTAAACGCCGCGAGTAGAAAGAACAAAGCACACAGATCGAAAAACGAGATAGCTGGACAAAACGCGATTTCTTCACTGTTTTGGCTTCTTCCTCTTTATGAACTGGTCACGTCTTCAAAACTTTCTGCTAGTTCGCAGAGAAATTTATGGGTGGCGGAAGCAAAAAATTGTTGGAGGGAGGGGACACAGTGTGGAAATTGCAGTGCTCAGTTCCTATTCAAAAGTTGCTGTTGTTAGCCAGAAATTATTGGGGGGAGGGGGGCAAAGCAAATTATTAGGGGGGGGGGAACAGTGTCCCCCGGCCCCCCAGTTCCGCCGCCTATGAAAACGAATTGCAAATGTCTTCACTGAAAATGTTTTTCGCCATCCCTGACAAAAATGTTTACAAGAGGCAGTGTGCCGAAAACAATAAAACAAGCTTATTCTATGCATTTTGATACAACATGGGTTTTTGACCAATTAGAGCACGCGTTATACCAAATATGTATATAAATTCAATTAATAAGTAATATGTTCTTGTATCACTTCAGGGACCCATGGCGATAGCACTGGCTTTGATGGCAGAGGTGGTGAACTTGGTCACGCTTTTTTTCCGCAGTATGGAGGGGATGTTCATTTAGATGACGCGGAGCATTGGACTACTGGTCGACCGTCAAACGGTCAGAAAAGCCTTCTGCGCGTGGCTGTACACGAGATAGGTCACAGTCTGGGACTCCGACACTCGACAGATTCAAATGCTATTATGAGCAGTTTGTACCCGAGCACGGCCAACAATGACGTAAACCTCGGTAGCGATGACATTAATGGCATTCAGTACCTCTACGGTAAGGAATGAAATCGCACCAGCTAATCAACCAAAATGGAACAATATAGATGAGGGTAACGTGATAAACAGATTGTTCTATATTAGTCGGTGCCGAACTATACTAACTTCAGGGGTTTCAAAACAAGGCGCCGCAACACGCTAATGTCGGTTACTTGTCCTAATTTGGCAGAAGTGCGGCGGCTAATTTTCCGCGGATGATTAAAGAAAATAAATAAAACGAATTTTGACCTACAGCAAACCTATCGTTTCATTCTTTGCTCTTCACAAATAGCACTTCAAGTACAAACAAAAACCAAGTAGAATTTGTAATTATTGCGGGAGAGGAACACAGATATTCTGAGTATTCTGGTAACGTGTAGTGCATGTCATGGTATCAAGCCAATATCTCGTACAAGACCAACAGAATGACTTTAAACCTTTCCAGTCAAGACATTGATTCAATCAATGTCAGAATCTTCAGATTCAACAAAACAATCATCACAGTCTGAACCGATGTCAGATTTCTTGTTTGATATCTATCTATCTATCTATCTATCTATCTATCTATCTATCTATCTATCTATCTATCTATCTATCTATCTATCTATC
>JAOBRD020034853.1:0-10618 GCA_027575215.2 Hydrozoanthus sils
ATATATATTATTTTGAGAAAAAAGAAAAACTACACCATTGAATATCACTTTTACTTTACAGCTAAATTATTCAGTTTAGGGAAAAGGAAAAGGGATGTCACAAGAACTACATCCCCTGGATTTGCTGCATGATTACTCATTTTTGTTTTGAAAAGTTTGGAATCTTACTTTCAGGTCCTGGCTAAAATTGTTTTGTGGTACTTGGAGATTGACTTGTTTTGATTAATAATACTTGCAAATGAGTGCGTGAGTACTCTACGACCTTTACGAATCATTACATGGGTGAGGCATCAGCCGAAGGAAAAAAAAAGGATTTCACAAAACAAACAAATAAGAATACTACGACAGAATCACCCAGAAAGCACAAGAAATTCTCCAAGCCAAATTCTCCAACATCAGCCTTTGGTAGGTTTGTTTATTTTCCACAAACTTTGTTCTTGTTCCAGAAGAATCCACCCAGATCCACCATAATTGGAGTACGCACTGGATTTGTTCGACACAGTCAGTCCTGCCATACAGACCAAAATTGGGAAAAGAAGTCAAAATTCTCTTTCAAAGTGATTCACGCTACAATGAATAAAACCGACAAAGGCGTGCCTCAGCTCAAAGAACTGAAGCAGACATTTGCCTCCCTCAAAAAACAGTCAGCGAATATGCCGAATGTAACAAGCCTCACAAAAGAAAAATTTGGGGAAGTAGTAGTTCTGGATGCAGGAAATAAACTGCCAATTGAGGATGAGTCTGGTACAAGAGGTGAATTTCGCAAACAGTTTCTTTCTAACCTACAGGCAAACATTCAGATCTATAGATACCGAGAAGACAAAACAGAGCTGGAAACTTTTCTTCAAACTTAGACCAAAAGCAAAAGTATAAGTTACTTAATAAATTGTAATAAGGAAGTTATCCAAGTAACCAAGCCTCTACATGAAACCTCCTGAGTTTGTAAAGCCCCATCCAAAGCAAGATCATACTGTATGGAAGACGCAGTATCAAGATGGTTACCAAAATATTCATCATTATTTGCACTACCACCTGGGTCTGAAACCAAAGACCGGGGAGAAGGTATACTTTTGGCTCAGGGACTCACACCCTCAGTAGGCATGGGGCCAGATGACGACAACGATGGAGACAATGATGACAGCAATAGCGACTGCAGAGGTTAAGACCATGGAAAGAACTTGGATAGTGGAGATGAGAATAATGGTAAAAACCTTGAAAATAAACCAAAACTGTTGTTTTACTCCGAAAATAAGTTTAATGGTGGAGGAATCTGCAGCAAGTGGAGATGAAACTGAAGTCGTTTGTGCTAGCAGATACATTTCAGGTATGACATTTCTTTTTGATGAACATGTACAGAGTGAAAAAAGAGCTTACAGCCTCTTGACACATCTACAGTCTGATCTCCATCAAGCGGCCACCTATTAAGCGGCCCCAAATTATTCGTCAGTAAATTACTGTATTTGATACCTCTATTCAACAGCCACCTCCATTAAGTGGCCACGGCCACCTTTTTGCTGTTTCAAATGTATTATTTATATGGATTTTACCTCCATTGAGCAGCCACCAAATATCTTTCCAAATGAAATGATGACAGATGATATAAGGTGATAACTGATGACAACAAGAAAACAAGAACTGTGGTTTAGTCTAAACTATAACAAGTCACACGCCGCGAGCACATGCACGCTATACAAACATAACCATAGCTAGCGATAGATAGAGCTGACCGACTGATTTGTTATTACCACAATCTGTACTACTGTACCAGAAATCTACAAAAATCCTTGCTCCTCAAGTCTTGATCTTAACAATTGAATTGAGAACTCGTCTCCTTAGGAGCAGTAGTCGCATGGAATTTCTAAACCAATGCCGGCCCCCCTGTTTACGTGCTTGCCTTTCACAACAGCTCTTCCTTTGTTAGGTGGCCTCTTGAGAAATTTTGTGAGCCATAAGCTTGGGAACAGGCCTAAGAACTGTTTCGCCTTTTAATTCATCCTCATGGATACATTTCCTCCTAGATCTCCCACTTTTTTTGCGGACATTAATTTTGCTACAGCGTTGTGATCAACCATGGTATTCTTGAGCATTTGGGGCATACCAAGTCTTACTGCGATGAGTAATGTAGAAATACAATACTTGTGATAACGTTTCTTGCACTTTATTGAAAAACATTAAACATGTACAAACACTTAATGAAAAGCCACGGAGACTTTACATATCTTTTTATGCTTTGCGGTTCCTATTTTGAAAACATAAACACTCGATACGTTAACTCAGCGACGCTTGTTTGCGAATTTCAAGCAAACTTCAAACTCCCGTGCTTTTGAAACAGATTGTCACGTTTAGTGCAATTCGGTTAAAATAATCGAGAAAACCAAATATAAGTGTAATTAAGGACATCTATGCTATCAAATAAATACTGGAAATCGCACTAAAGTTTGCACAAATATTTAGTAGTCATTCGAAGTCAACAAGTACTGTATTAGGAAGCCAATCAACTGTTGTGCAGTTTGAATTAACGGAAATCACTATATTTACAAGCCAACTATGAGCTTGGACAATTGACGAGCAAACGTCTTCAGGAGTAAAAGAAGTACTCTTTGCATTCAGTGTCTTCACTCGTGGTTTATACACCTTCAAACTTATTGCTATTTGTGTAGAATACGCAAAGCATTTATATTTCGAAAAGTCGATAAATGAATCAAACCCGAAGCACGTACCAATGAAAAGTAAAATGTCTAACCCAACACTGACAGTCATTTCACGTGCTATGTCACGTTTGTCTGATGACGTAGTTCGCATCAGGTTTACTTCCGTCCACAGTCCACAGGCAACATTCAGTCCACATCGCAATAACTCATTCATTGCGCATGCACATGTTATCCCTCAAGATTTTTCATCGTTACTTGTTTTCCCGTTACTCGTTGTAGTAGCACCCAGTTAACTTTCTTTCTGTGCCTTTTATTGAAGATCTGGAAAACGAGTCTGGAGGAAGGAAAACTGGTTGTTGCTGTGGAAGCATTATCAAAACAAGACAACAGGGAAATCAACCAGGTGTCCACGTGTTAAGCAAAAAAAGCTGTGCAGATCCTTAAGTAGGTGCCGTCACTGCAGCAATAAATCACAACAGATACTCTCAAACAAAACATACTCTTGTCGATGCGGAGAAGAGCGGAAAACATCTGATGCAGAATTCATTTCTTGCACTGATATCGATGGAAAAAGATCAACCAAGTTGCCCATGTTTTTCTAACGGTGTTGGATGTCAAGGTTGCACGTGTTATTATTGTCATTCTCATTCAATTTTGCTGTCAAGCGCACAACCCAACAAAGAAAACCCAAAGAAGAGAAAGGAAGTTTTGTCTAGCCCTCCATCTTTGAAGAGGCAGAGCTGTTTAAGTTACATGAAAAGAAATGATGCCATTGTACATTTTAGAAGCACACAACTTGAGACATGCATTGTTTTTATGTCTGAATCCTTCATATGTTCAACCTCTGTGTCACCTAGTCCAGAGAATATTTGCAGATCGAGTTTATAACTAAGTAATCAGAAACTGTGGAAGCCAAACTACTACTTTGGAAATCAATCCCATAAGTTTTACTCAAGTAACAGCTAAACTAAGCTTTATGGAAAAGAAACGTGCAGCTGTTTTACAGCGAAACTTGGGTATACATGCTCTGGAAGTATAGCAAGAATGATTTCAATGGTCTTCTGAAGTTGGGTACTTGTCACCTCAATTTGTCGATGCATTGTTATATGCTTTCTGAAAGACAGTACACAAACCTCCCTTAAGTAAGCATTATTTTTGGCAGTGCAAGTAGGTACTACAAAACTTATTTCATTTTTTCAAAGATAAGAAAATTATTGGACACTCTGGAATAAACGTTAATCCTGATTCCGTGAAACCACAGTGTCTTATTCAAGACTAAGAATATTTTTGTATTGCAGTTCAAAGGTATTTCATTAATTTCATAACGTCCATCACCAAAGAAGTTATCTTTTAATCAAAGTTTTGTTTGTTCTACTTTCTGAAAGAATGGCCTGACCCCCTGCTATCTATATAGTCTTTGACGACCCCCCCCCCAACTCCCAGCAGCCCCCTACCTCATAAACAAATAAATGGTCCTTAACATTTTTTACAAAAGGTGACTCAAAGAAAGTGAAAGGTCTTATTTGACCACTCTATAACTACAGTTCGTAGGTAGCACACAAAACATTCGCAACCATAAACTGTCAGAAAAATTTGCAAATTGATAAGTTGGAGTTTGGTTACATTTAGGATGAAAAGTTAGATTGACTCCTGATTTTCTAGTTGAATTGTGAAACTGAGTTTTGAGGCATTGAAGGAAAGAACATTTTTTATCTTCATTAATATTTTTTGAACAATATTTTGAAAATAATATATCTCTCAGTAATAAGTTATGTAGATCATTTTCAACTTGTTTGTTCACATTATTGGGTTACATAGCCAAGAGAGGAAATCTTTTTGAAAGCATAAATTTCTTTATTGACAACTCAGCTTAATAATCCTTCATTTTACTTTGCACAGTTGTAAGTAACTGACAAAGGTACAACTGAAGGCGTCAGACAATATACAACACAATTTAATGCAAGTTGTCAGGTAGATCAATCTCAAGAGACACAAGCCCTTATCATTATTCTATATCTCCTTTATTGTAGAAACCATAGCAAAATACATATAATTCGTGATTATACACATATATTGACTTCAAATACAATATATATAATAACTTTAAGCCAAAAGGTAAACAAACTTTTGAAATCCCAGGACTTGTGTTAGCCAGTTAGGATCTATTTCTTATAATTATGTTGATTCAAGCATTGAAGGTAAAAAGTTGTGGGCAATCCTTAATCTCATTATTAGTTTAAACCTAAATCTTATAAATACCCTACAAAAGAATGCGTGTAAAACATAACTTTGGGCACTCTTAAGCAAACATTTGCAATCCTAGCAGTTGCAAAATTGGCCAAGATTTATTTCTTATAGTTACAAAACAGTGGGAAAAATAATTAATATTGTTGGATACTTAAAAAAGACAAAAAAAAGTTCTTTGAAGTTTTACTTCTTATAACTAAATAAAATTCGTGTAATTACACTACAAAGAATGCAACCACATGTAAATGTAGCTTGGACAGACATCGAGCAAACATCTGCCTTCCTAAAAGTTATATGGGCCAATAGCTACTGAAGGTAAAAAATGATTTTGATGTATATTTTAAGAATCGATCCTATTCAACGTTATTTACTAAAATTTAAAAAATCAAAAAATTTAATAGAAAAATTATATTTTGAAAAAACTATCTAAAGCCTTTTTGCAAAAACATACTCTTAAATATTAAATTATCTGCAACTAATATTTTCTTGAGTTGCGCTTCCGCTTTTACTTCCTTCCTTAGGTGAAATTAGTATAATAATGCATTACAGATCTTTTAACTCGCATGTATAACTTACCTATGACTACCTCATATATCTTCACCTCGCTTAATTTTTATTAATAAAACTTTTGGACATTTTTGAGGTATTCTTTAATCGAAGCTAGCTTTCAATTTTTTTTTCGCTTCTTACCAAGCCCGGGGGGAGGGGGTTACCTTATAAACTCATTTCTCGAATTCCCTCAGGGCCACATTAAAATGGCTCAGCAGGCCTTAAGAGCCCCAAAGGAGCACATTACAATTGCTTTTTGAGTCCCTAACCAAGCCCCAACCTAGCCTGGAGAGGGACAGTGTTACAGTACCTTACTCAATCTTTTTTAGTTTTCCATTTCCCTGTTACTTATTTTTGGTCGTATATAAAATAACAATCTAAGCAAGTACAACACTTGCAAATTAAATCTAGACCTTTTGCACTTTGTTTAACTTAAAGATAAAAACTTAAGTTCACACCGAACCACTCGAAGAAGTAGAATTCAATTTTCAAATGCTTCTTAGCTTGAACATATAAGAATATAAAACAAGACACTTCCTAACTAAAATCAGTTTGCCTTCAATACGAAATTATTTTAAGCCCTACTGACGCAAACATTTTACTAATCTGTTTGCCTTTTTCGCAACTAATCGTGTCACAAATAGGGGAACAGCCCTACTCTATGACAGTTTGTTCCCAAAACACTTGCCACCGAAGCAGAAAAGAAACTGATTTTTAAACTCTTTCAAATAGAATTCATTCAAGGGGTACCCATGTCGTTGATATAAGCAAGGCTTCGCCCCGCAAAGTACAGCTTATAAAGAAAGATCCTGAAAACACAGCCTAAAAATTACCGAAGCCAACAAGAAAACCGTAAACTTTCTTAATGTCGCCCTTGACCAACGGTAAATGCGTGCCCTATACCAAGCTCAACAACGCGCCACTGTACATCCAAAGAAAATCTAATTACCCGCCTCACACCATCAACTCATTCCTAAGTCCTGGTTTACATGAGGTCACATGGCCACCCTAGTGTGAAAACGTGTCTCACGGAGCTCTGCAAAAGCATGCGAATATTATCGCCCAGTTGAACAAACTTTCGCCCTTTTTTCTAATAGTTGACCAATTCACATGAAAGAAGAATATTGAAAGCCATGAGCAACCAGATTCTTACCAAAAGAACGGCACAAGCTGGATTGCAAAACTAGTCAAAAGCAAAACAGTAAACGCCACGTGAGTGTAGAAGAAATGCTTCGAAAGATCAGAGATATTGCTATGCAAGAGATTACAGAACAGGTGAACGTTCTTAACGCTTCCGTTACCAATCAGATAAAGGATCTTAAGAGTAAGATGGAGGAGAAATCGATCGAGTTTGCATACACGTCTGTGGTAGATGTAAAGAGAATGCGTGAAAGAGAAAAAGACCGATGAAAAAATGAGCAGCAAATTCCAAGAACTTGAAGATAAAGTTTTCATAACCACATCTATCGTGCAATAATCAAACAAAGTTCCTCATATTGTGATCAAGTTCTTTTTTTTAAAAAAAATTTTACCTCTGCATAAACGTCTTCAATACTTACATAGCCAAGTAACTGTTGCTCTGGGTATTTTTGAAGCCCCTTCCTCTCACCACTGTCATACTTTTAAGGCCACAACATAAAATGACTTTCTTGAGGATTGCAAAGTTTTTTTTTGCAAGTGTAGTACCGTTAAGACCTTTTGATTCAGATCAAAACGTTATAGGTTTCTGTTTGCAGCATTCTTTATAATTTATAATCGTCCAAAGACGTTCTGGTCTTAACCTTAGGTGTCACAGAGTTCTCATTATTTTTAAGTTATTTTTGCTGTTAGATGTATTTTGACAACCTGCATGCTGTGTCTACAGTTGCCTCTTGGACATTGTCACCAAATACTGAACCAGATGATGCTTTTCGATGAGTAATGATAATAATAATAGTTATTATAATATAAATATGTGAAATCGCGCGCTGTGATTGGCTAAAAAACATGAACGAAAATGCAATGGAGCAGCTTCGTCAATCTACGAAAAAAAAATTGTCTTTTTTTTTTTTGCAGTGTTTACAAAAGTAAATAAAGAAATGGCTGGAAATAATCTATTTCAAAACTATGAAGAATTGCTAAATTTTGACTTTTTTGCGCCCTTGTAACCTGCCAAAACCTCGTTCATGGTTATGCATATTAAGGAGACGTAAAATAAAATCCCTGTTTTGAATAAATCTTTTTATTTGAAAACGAAATCTATATTATTAAAAAAATTTCACTGAGCGCTTCTCTAGTTTTTTAGTTCTTAAGCAACCTCCCAATTGTTCAATAACTCAATATGTTGTTATTTTATTAAATAATAGGTACACAGTTAATTGATCATAAATCTGCAAACC
The DNA here is from genome assembly GCA_027575215.2 of Hydrozoanthus sils. NCBI lineage: Eukaryota > Metazoa > Cnidaria > Anthozoa > Zoantharia > Hydrozoanthidae > Hydrozoanthus > Hydrozoanthus sils. The sequence continues at coordinate 7,826 of JAOBRD020034853.1, forward strand.
TAGATTAATTATAGTAATTATTGTTTAGCTGTCTACTTTGTACATATTTAAATGCTGTAAACACAACACTTGAACCATATTTCCTTCTAATCAAACAACTAATTTATAAGCAATTAACATTTAATAAACTCCCCATTTGCTGCAAACATAAATCTGTTAATGTCCGACTTTTACTTAGAACAACTCCCCAGCCCCTCCCATCTCCACAGTTTTCTCGTCCTGCCATCTAAATTGAAGTAAGCATTAATTACCATCAAGTTGCTTGACTTCATCACAAAGAAGAGGTAAAAGGTTGCATAAAGCACAGCAGACCTTGACAATGGAATTAACTACTTGTAAGGGGGTATTGGCATTTCTTGCTTCAAAATATGGCCAATAATTGCTTTTCCGACGTAGGTCCTCACGTTAGCGATAGTTGATGTCTTTCTTACATCAGATGGCAACATTTGCATCCATGAAGCACGTCTAGGGGGGATAGCTAAGGTGGCCATTGACATCATTAGCTCTTTTCTAATTTTGTAACCCCCTGTCAGCCATAACTTGATCATGTACGGTACCTGAACAGTCGAGAGACTGCTGTATCTGTAAAGCACCTAGCACCCAAGCCTAAAGCGATGCTCACTTAGAGCTGGGGAAGCAGCTTACAGAAACAAAGGCCACTGCTAAAAATGATTCGTTGGAGATTCTACCCTCCTGCAGTCAGGGCCTCCTAAAGCAGTAACAACACGAGAGGAACAGCCTAGTAACACTGCTATGATTGAGCAGCCTGCACTGTGGCGCTCCTAAAGAGTTAAGAAATTCGACCACCAAATTGATTAGACAATGGAAGAAAACTTTAAAATCAACTTACGCACCTTTGGTAGAAAGAAAAACCGAATTAAAAAGAACAGTAAAGAAAATATTGCACAAAAAATGACTGTGGACAAACACTTTGATATTTTTTTTTATCAAACTACTGTTTACATTGAAACCTTCAAAAACAGTGATCTGCAATCTACAAGAGACAGTTACCTTTCAAAAGTAAGGCCCAAAGTTTGTGATTCTTTTAGTGCATGTGCCAAATCCAAGTATGCAAGTGCTTTAATTTCAAGTAATATAAAATAATGAAAGCTACAAACTGTGGGAATGCCTTCAGGGGTATTTTAGACGTTAGGGAGAAAAGGAACACACGTGCATTGCCTCATTCGGAGACATTTTGCAGTCAATTGAGGAAAATCATTCCTACTGGGGTTGGGTACTCCTGCCTCTATAGAATCATTTTTTAAATTGTAAATGTTATGTATGTAAATATAGAAATTTTTTTATTAAGGTGCTAAATAAAGTTGGTAGAAATATATAAGTTTATTTATTTACTTATGAAGATTTATAGATGACATAAAAGGAGAAGAAGCAATAAGAAACGAGGTCCCTTACAAAGGGTGAAACTCCTATGGACGGCATAGGCAATGAAGTAGAAACACTCACAATTTTAGGGAAGCCTCACATATCGATTTTGCCCACAAGAAACGTCAATTTTACGTTTCTCTCGAGACCCCTCCCCAACCCCCTTAGAAACGTCAAAAACCTTTATCGATATTTTTGTGCTCTGAAAACATTGTAAAAGTCTTAAAGGCTAACAGAGAATACATTCTACAGCTTTATTTAAAATGTCTTCGATGACGTTTCCATCAAAGTCTTATCATTAAATGCTGTGATAAAGATTTCATTCTGCTCAAACTTCTGTGAGTCTTCAAATTAAAAAAAAAACAGAAATCGTATAACTTATTACCGAATGCAATAAGCAACAAAGTATAGAATACATGCTGGAGAAAAAAGTTACATCAGTTGTCAGCAGTGACCGCGAGCTCAACTGAAACGAATGAGCTTGTAGCTGACTTCATCGATTTCTCAGTGGGTCGCTGTTAAGAATATTCGTTACTGATTCTCAGGCAATTGCAAGATATCGATGACTACTCCCTTCCAGAACTCTTTTCGCCTTTTTTTTTGCTTTGTAAGCAGCTTCCACCTATCAGGTTCTTTCTCGATAACTTGGAACTCCTCTCTTGAAACCTCTGCTATTTCTTGATATTTGGGAAAGTAAAGACAATAAATCTCTTTGTTAACTTTGACTACAACAACTGTCCACCATTTCTCATTCTTTGTTCCTTCATAGTAAAGCACTTTTGCACTTTTTACAACTACGTCAATGCCAGTGTCCCTTTCCAAAATGTTTCCAAAAGGTCCAGAATTTTTAACCAAAAATTGGAATTTTCCCACGAAGGTTTCACAGAGAAACGTCAATTCCACCAACCCCCCACCCCCAAACGTAAAATTGACGTTTCTTGTGGGCAAAATCGATATGTGAGGCTTCCCTAATATATATTGCCTGGGAAAATTCAGCTGAATTGAATTGTCTAACTGTTAGAGGCAGTGTTCACCTTTCTCAAATCGTTCTGTTGACTACATCATGAAGTTCTAAGTTGGTTTAATAAAGAACAACAAATGAATGATAATAAAGCAATTTAAGAAAGAAGCGAGTATTAGTCAGTTCTGATCCTGATGTTTTATCTTTGCTGTTATCAAAACGGCTGACAACTGCAAAATGGTTAATACCTGGCTGCAAAAGCTATATATATATATATATATATATTGCTCTACTATACCAATAGTATCGAGCACTATATGAAACGGCAGACTTCCCCTTAACTCAAATACGTAACGCTCCTAGCTCCCTAGCACGCTAGTCGAGCACTTTAGTCCGACCGCAACATCAAAGATGGATCAAGTGAGATTCGATTATTCAACTAAAAACAT
>JAOBRD020034959.1:0-10618 GCA_027575215.2 Hydrozoanthus sils
GATAATTCATTTATCATATATACTTCAAGTTTATACTACTCGCCGACGCACTCAATAGTTTTTTTAAAAACTATATATCATAAGTTCATTCTGAAGTTAGCTTGTTAGTTTGTTTTAACCCCTACAACTCGACTGTAATTTTAACCCCTATAACTCCAAGCCCCTATAATTCGTATATAATGTATTTTTCAATTTCCCTTGGCAAATATTATCTGAGTTAACGGATAATTCATGAGCAGATTATAGACAGAAATCAACTGGAATTGGTGGAAAAGTAACGATGAATGGTAAAGCTGAAGATAAAAACACATTTTTGTTAGCCTAATCTGACGTCAGTTGTTTAAAGACCTCATCTCCCTTCGTAATTCGTAAAGAAATTACAAAACACCACAGAATAATGGAAAAAGACAACAGCTCAAGGATATCGAGGTATTTCATAATATTTTTCATTTCAACAACGCTTCAAGGCAAACAGTACAATCAATCAATCAATCAATCAATCAATCAATCAATCAATCAGGCCCATTATGCCGCCTGGCATGTAGGGCACTACTAAAAGCACTCCACGCCTGTCTGTTCTGGGCCAGCTTGTTGTGATGGAGGGTCATGAGTACCCCTTCCACAGTTCGACGCCAGGTTATCTTTCGTCTTCCTTTCTTCCGTTTCCCCTCTGGCGTCCAGGGAGAGCTGTACGAGAGATATTGCCTGGCCCTCTGATGTGCTCGATCCGTCTCCAACGCCTTTGCATAATGATGGTGCCCATGCTGTCTTGGTTGCAACGGGCAAGAAGATGTTGATTGGAGATGCTCTCAGGCCCGCGTCCTCTTGGCCCATTTGCTCTATAAATACATGAATGTCACAAACATAGCTTGGGCTACCTGTGCTTGAACAGGCCAATTCATGCCTGCTTACATGACCTACACACCGATTGGTGATGTAACATTGTCGGTGCGCATGCGCATGCGTTAGTTTTCCCAAGATGGCGACTAATGCTGTTCGACATCTTAGTCGCCTTACTTCAAGGCAGTTATCTCTTGCTAGATGTTTGCCTACAGTTTCTCATTATCGGTATGTATATCTTTGTTAGATTGATTGAGAAAAACAGGCAACCGTTGTGGTTATTGTCTGCCGAGTGACTTGATTTATTACTTAAAGTGTATTTGTTTTGACGGAGAATTTAAGTTGTAGAGCCCCAAATCTAGCAGACGTGTGACCGTCCAGATCTGACCAGTCGAACTGTTAGTCACAGAACCATATTTTGTTTGACTTAATGGAAGTAACTGTGTTAATAGTATTTCTTCTTACCCTGTAACTAGCGTATTTCAGTAGAAGTTGCCAAAGGGGTACCACCAAGGGACCACTTTCTTTAATTAGAGGTCCCAAACAAACATTATCGAGGGTTTGCTCCTAGGCTAATCAAGAGGAAATTTTCGTCCCGGTCCCTGTTCAACCACTAACAGTAACTTGCTGTCAAGTTACATAGCACTGATTGTCCATAATGAAGTAAAAAAGAATAATTGAAATTTAGATTAATTACATATGCAGTGCTTAAGTCATATTGCTAGTACCATTTTGTGTTAAGGTGGGTATATAATGAGTTGCTGCAAGTTTGAAAAGGCAGGATAATCACTGTTTTTGATATTTAACAAGATGTTAGCTATATAGTTAATGTTATGTATTAAACATTTTAAGTGTGAAAAGACAGGAGTGGTATATTTTTGATACTTCACATTAAAAAAAAATTTCTCAATACCCAAATGCAATGAAATATTGATTAAAAGAGTGTTCCTTGTTAATTGCTACCAATTTGTATGATAAAATTATATATTTTTGGATATGACATCTTGTAATTACTATGTTAAATTTGTTAGATAACTTAAAAGTATAAATACATGTCAACACAAAACTTTATATTTTTTGTTTTATGTTATCTTTAAAGATGTTTAAGGCGTCTTCCCCAAAGTGAAATTGAGAAAGAGCTGAAACCAATGAGGCTGCCCGGCCAGCTGGGTGACATGACTGGAACTACTCTTTATCCAGATGAGGCGTCAGCCAAATGGGATGTGGATGGTGAGGTTGATCTCTTTTTCTTTAGTTTCATCCCAAGGGTCCCACCCAACTATTTTTATGAAGGGGAGCCTGCAGGAATTTTTTGGGTCTGAAAGTTTGGCTTGATTTTTTTTGTAGTAGATCATCATAAACTCTAAGTTCCTACTCAAGAGTTTCTGTTGTTATCAAGAGAAGTATTGGAGGACCAGTGCCCCCCCCCAGTTCCACCACCCTTGGGGATTGTTTTGGGTTGCCAAATTTGGCCTGGATTTTTTTGTCCCGTAATCTGGAGCAGTTTACTACAAGTTATTTTGTCGTTAAAGGACCTCAAAAGTTTGTCATCACACCAATACATAATTCATGTTCTGATAGAATAAGTAGTCATGAGAAGTGTGATTACTCATAGTTCAGATTTAGGCATTTTTTTTTGGCATGCCAAAAAAAGTAGGGATTTTCTTGCCTGGTTGGGTTTTAAGGCAGGGATATTTTTGGGTATAAAATTTGAGCCTCACTCAAGTGACCCCCCCAGCCCCCTATCATAATAATAGTTGAGTTTGGCTCCTGGGAATTTCATTTAACTGCATCTTGAACTGTGGTTAACACTTGACTTAGAGCTGTAGCCACTGGTTCTTGAACAGCCAGAAAAACTTCTCAGCAAGAAAAAAATATGTGTTAAGCCACTGGTCAAATAAACTGTTATCACTTTTGTCCAGGTCCAATTGTGGAAAAGATGATGACAAATTTGCAAGTGAACTTTGGTCCTCAGCACCCAGCTGCCCATGGAGTACTGAGACTTGTTCTAGAACTGGACGGAGAGGTTGGTACTAGCTACAAACACTAATAAACAAGTTAACTTACATTTTTTTTTTTAATGAGAATCATCCATTTTTGTGTTTGTATTTGTTCAGTAGTATAGCCATGTATCGTTACTGATATTAAGCAATTTTTCTGTCTTGGATATGAAATGGTTAAATAGCCAAAGAGGTACAAAGTGCCAAGTTGGCTATAAATCATCTCATACAGTGTTCTAGTGAGCTTTGGAAAATGAAAGGGCATTATAATTTGCATATTGTTAAAATTAAGTTTCCTGCTTACTGGAGTTTAAAGTTAATACCTGCATCACTTGAGAAAAATGACAGGGTGCTGGAAAAAATGATGGGGCAGAGTGCCCTGTCAGTTTGTACTAGTTAGAACACTATCATATCTAACAAGCACAAATGGAGTAATTGTTTTGTTAATTTTTTTCATCTTTCCAAATCTATTAATACTTGAAAATGACAGCTGAAAGTTATTCAGAAGGATTTTCTAGCATTGCAACACTACACAGTCAGTTTCCATATATAATCGAATCAGTATATTAGCTGATAAGCAAGATTAATTGAACTAATCTGGGCCGGGTTGTATGAAGCCTGGATAAGCTATCCACTGGCTTAGGGTAAAAGCTAATTGTCATCACTTACTAATCAAAAATTGTTTGACTCTTTGTTGATTTCTCTATTCTTAGTTATTAAATGAGTGGAAGACTCCTAAAGTAATGGTTTAAGTGGTGTCAAGCAACTTCTATTAAAGTATTATTGCTAAAAACAGAAAGCAGATAGCTTATCCAGGCTTTGTACAACCGGGCCCAGAATGGTAATTATGCAGTATTCAAGGTTGATAATTTAATAAATTAGTTTGTATTTATGAAATAATGAATTGCCCCCTTGACGTAGGTGATTGTGAGAGCAGACCCTCATATTGGTTTGTTGCATCGTGGCACAGAGAAACTAATAGAGTACAAGAACTATCTTCAGGTTTGTTGACTGAATTTGCTTTGTGACTCAATAACTTTATATTATTATATTTTCTCTTGCACTTGTCTTTGGCTCATTACAGCATGTCAGAGTTGACCTCTCTGAAGATGATCACATAGTTCAAAACATGCAAGATATTTCCATATTGTTATTATTATTATTATTATTATTATTATTATTATTATTATTATAACTATCATTATTGTTATTGTATTATTTTGTTGTTGTTATTTTGATTAAAAGTGATTGAATTTATTTTACCATGTACTTTGTTGGTTTCGAACAGTGTTATTAAATCTCAAATATTCTTAAGTTTTGTTAAAAAAGTTTGACTAGATATAATGCATGAATATACTTACCCTAATTCATTTTGTTTCTTCTCAAATACCACAGTTAAGTCCACTGGTTGAGCATTAAAACCTGCAGTTCTTTCAAGTTAAAAACTTGAAGTGCCTATGCAATGAAATATTTTGTTAGTTCAGTAGATAGAATTTGCAAAATTTGAAATTTTGTCAAAATCTTTTATGGTTCTTCAGAAAATTTAACATTTAATGTTTTCAGCTGATGATGTCACAAAAACAGGAAAATTCTTCAATTTTTTTAAATCTGCTGTCAATCCATAACCTTTGAATGAAGTTAAGTCAAACTTGGATTGATGATGTATCTTGAGCTGTTCTTCTGATTGGTGATAATTAATTTCTTTGCCATGGCAACTAACTGGGTTTGCCTGTCACTCTTGTAACACTTGTCATCAGTCATAAACATCAACATGAGAACCATAAAAGATTTTGACCAAATATTTACACCACTACTCCTAATTTAACAAGGTCTATCCACTGAGGTAACAAAATATTTCAACGCATAGGCACTTTCAGTTATGAGCTGATTAGCAGTATGAATTTATTAGAATTTTTTTTGTAACCTAATTCAGGCTCTGCCATACTTTGATCGGCTGGACTATGTGTCGATGATGACCAATGAACAGGCATACTCTCTTGCCGTGGAAAGGCTCTTGAATATTGATATTCCAGAAAGGGCCAAGTGGATCAGAGGTATTCAAGCATTTTATCTTGTTACATCTCAAATACATATTCAGCTTTAAACCTTCCAGCCCAGCCTGATTGTTAATGCACAACTTCTCCTTATATAACTCATGTGAAATAACTCATAAATCTGGTATCGAGAAAATGGGAATTGATCAAATAAAGGAAATATCTGTGAAGATGAGAAGCAAAGTTCTCCCAAACTTGTTCTGTGAAAAGTATGAGTCCTACTTGGGAGATTCTACCAGTTCTACGCTTGCCATGTTTGGGGCCATAAGAATAAGAGAACTTTAGGGTGTGTTTGTTTGGGCCTATTCAGGAGTGGGAATACTTGAAACAAAAATTTTGTCTGATATTTCCTGTGGCTGTTTTTCCCACAAAGTTATAAACAAAACAGTGTCAACGAAATCCAAAATTTGATATTCTTACGGGGGTCATTAGTCAGGAATATAGAAGAATCTGGACAACAAGTGTTATCATTATTTCTCATTTTTGGGGAAAAAATTTGTATTGCAATTAAATCCCTTTGAAAGGAAAACTGCTAGTCTTGACCAAAGGTTGCTTGTAATGTGGGTTTAAATATTTTTTTGTGAATTGCAGTAATGTTTGCAGAAATCACTAGAATTCTGAACCACATCATGGCAGTAGGTTGCCATGCTTTGGATGTCGGGGCCATGACACCGTTCTTTTGGCTGTTTGAAGAGCGAGAGAAGGTGATCTCATTTTTTATGAACTAGCTTACAAAATCGTCTATGTATTTATAAAACAAAATAGAAGTGCAAAGATGGTAGCATTTTGAAAAATTGTGTTGACAGTGACTGAATAACTGAAATCAACATGTTAATTTATAAGTTAAGATAATTTGACACTCGTTTGTTCCTTTTTTTAAAAAAAAATTGCCCAAACACATAACTGTTGTAAAACTTCAAGACTGTGTGCCCATTGTTTTTGATAACTAGGTTCTAATTTTAAAACCCTTGATTACCAGCAGTTTGTTTTTGTGGATCTATCAACAGATGATGGAGTTTTATGAGCGTGTATCAGGTGCCAGGATGCATGCTGCATATGTTCGACCCGGAGGAGTGTCTCAGGTAAGCAGGTTGGCAAGCAAGACACAACAATGGCCTTTTTCTGATAGCTTGTAATGTCTTCAGACATTACAAACAATTTGATTCGTAATTTTCAAAGATGAAACAATTAAAACTTAATTTTCAAAATGAATACTTTTAATTGATCAGAATTAAAAGAAATTTTTAAGTCATGGAAGTGAGAGATAACATGATTTTTTGTTTCTATTAATGGTGTGTCTGAGCATTATTTTGTTCTATTTAAGGATCTGCCATTGGGACTGCTAGATGATATTCATCAGTTTATTGAGACCTTCTCACAGCGACTTGATGAAACAGAAACGGTGTGTATTCAAGCCATGTTTTTTCCTTTTCTGTGACTGTTGTCAGATGGGTAGGGGAGGGGCAGGGATGGACATTTTTAAGGGCACTACATCTAGCGTAAACTACTAGCATTGAGATTTTTCTGTTTTGAATCAGTAAGGAATCTTTTTCAAAAGACATTTTCATAAGTGAGTGGTTTTACATTTATCTAGTTAACAGGTATTTTAGACACTAAAAACTTATTAAGTTCTAGATAACATTTTTTCTTTTGTACCAGATGTTAACTGGTAATAGGATCTGGAAACAGCGAACTGTGGATGTTGGAGTAGTTTCTGCTGAAGACGCTCTAAACTATGGTTTCAGGTCAGTTTTGTAATTTCTTTTTATAAAAGATAACAAATCGATTTATTTTAAACATGATAATGAGTACACTTATGTGAATACTTTTTCATACACATAGTGGTGTGATGTTGCGCGGCTCAGGCATTAAATGGGATTTGAGAAAATCTCAGCCATATGAGATCTATGATCAACTTGATTTTGACATTCCAGTTGGAAAGAATGGGGACTGTTATGATAGGTGAGAAGAAGTTTTATTACGAAATTTTTATGGTCAAGAGTTATATCACATCATAATAAAATTAACCATTAGATATTTGTCTTTAAATAAACTTAAATGATAACTATGTCTTATGTCTATTATTAATATGGGTTTGTGGTTGAAATGGTTTTATTGCTGATGTAAAAATTAGAAATAACTTAAAGGTGAAATAAAAACAGATTATCAATTGCATTTAGTGATGGATTTGGCAGGTTTTTGTATTAAATGAAGTTCTTTGTTTGTGATTGTTATGAAGGATTTTCTGAAATAAGTATTTTCTTTATTGATATAAATTATGTGGTTGTTTTAGCTGTCATTATTGTTACTATTGTTAGTAGTAGTAATAACAGAAGTGTTACTAGTATTATATTCATAAAAGTAAGGTTTTGTGGACTATTTTTTCTTTACTTTTGATGTTACAATCAGATTTTTATTAAGATACTACTTTTTTTTACCACTCTCCTTAGTTGTATGACCTATTCTCCAAATATTGTAGTTATGAACACACTGTTCAGTCTGTTCCAGTTTCAGCTTAGGTAAGGGGCTGATTCGTTTTTACACAATATTAGGGCTGCTGCATTCTTTAAATGAATAGAGTTTGAAATCTAATCTCATCTGTAAAAGGTTTTTCCTCAGAGCCTTGTACAATGGTAGTGCTCTGTACAAAGAGTAACTAAATATGAGGAACATATTTACAAGAAAGGGGAGGTCTTTAAATGCACTAAACTATAAAGATTCTACTCTCAAAAGGTACTTGATTCGAGTGGAAGAGATGCGACAGAGCTTGAAGATTATTCATCAAGTGAGTATAATGTTATTCTGTTCCTTATTTTAACAGATGAAACCTCCATGGATAATAAAATTGGCACTGTACTAAATGGTGGTGCAAAAAAGAAATTTATATCATTGACCAAAGGAGTTTGAACAAGACTGGTTCCTAGGTTCCAGTTTTTGAGAGTCTTTTCCTGTAAGATTTGAGGATTGCTCGACAGTTTGCCATAATTGAAATGTTTGAAACTTTGGCTGATTGATGAGTCTGATGAACTATTTTGTTGGTGGTAAATAACCATTGAACAGTGGTGATGTTTTGAAAAAAAATTAATAATGAACACGTGCAATCATGTATGTAATGTAGATTCTGCTTTAGCTAGAAAAAAAAGTTGAAAGAAGAGCATGCTTCTTAAAGTGCCTCTAAAAGTACTTATCTTAAAATGAACATTTTGAAAAAAAAATTTTGATTTGAAAAAAGTGTGAATTTTTTATAAAACTTTTGACTCTACATTTCTTTGATCAACCCTTGTCGCTGATTAAAAGGATGACAGGCTCACTGTGACATATATCAAGGAACTTGCATCACTGTTGCATCAAAATAAAACTAATTCTGTCTGAGGAGAAAAGCTGAAAGAAACAGGTAGTGAAAATCAAGCTGCAATACATCTTTCTGGCACTTTTACACACCAGTGTTGTTGCTGTACGAGGAGCAGTGTTCTTTAATCTACGTCATATTGACATCACGTCCTTAATCTACTTCACCTTGACTCGGCATTTGGCGTACCAAAATGGCAGCCATTTTCATTGTTTTTAAAGACTGGTAAAATATTTGTGTTTTGTTCAAATCAAAATTTTTTTGTGAAATGTTCTTTTTAAGATACATACTTTTAGATAAGAAAACAGAAAACAAAAGGTTATGGGCACTTTAACCATAATGCATACTCCATCATGACTAACCTTCTACTAACCCCACTTGAGCACAGATATACTGTGTGTGCTCAAACATGAATGCAGAATGGTTTTGACCGCTATGATGAATAGGATAGACTACCCTGTTTACAAGTAAAAATAGTTGTTATTCTACATTCTAGGGGTATTGTATGAAGTACAACAACTTTGTCAGTTGATCAGTTGTGTTTATAAAAGTTCATTCTGCTAATCTTTGGTGTGAGAAGATATTTAGAAGTACAGTCCAACCTCTAGTGATGGCCACCCTCAGGACTTTAAAAAGTGGCTGTTTAATAGAAGTGTCAAGTAAGCAGTTTATTGGTGCCAAAAAGCTGGGACTTTCAAAAGTTGCCCCTTGGGGGAGGGTGGCAACTTAACAGGTGGCCGCTGAAAAGAGGTCAGACTATAGTTTGAAATATTTACAAATTATTATTTAGTTGTCAGAAATGGAATAAACAAAAAATTAAATCATTTTATTTTGAAATAGTGTATAAACAGAATGCCTCCAGGGCCTATTAAAGTGGATGATGCCAAGATATCTCCCCCAAAACGAAGTGAAATGAAAGTAAGTTTTGTTAAGAGTAATAGCAGAGCAAGAAACAGAGTTTCACTTTGAGAGCACATTTTCAACCTTTTCAATCTTAAACACAGCAAATGCCATGATAGTATGTATTCTCCCAACTAGGATTGATTTTCATACTTTTGAAATAATCAGACCAGGAAATTTTGCTTCTTTGTCTTCACTAGTTTATCTTGTTTGACATATTCTCATTTTCACATAACAAAAAATGTTTTATTTTGCATACGTAATATGATGAAAAAAATATTTTTTATTTTTTTGCAACAGACACCAAAATAGCAGAACTGGTATAGGCAACAGGTCATACTGTCCCAATTTAGAGTCTGTCCTATAGTTAAAAGATATATACAAAATTAAGGAAAACAACTTAAAATGTTAGAAAAACTGAAGCATATTTGAAGCATTCAAACATCTTATGGGATAGATAGTCAGTGCAGCTGATAGCAAGATAGAATATCTTCGTAGTGGCTAATAAACATGGTCTTTCAAATGTTACACTTTGGAAGGTTTGACACCTCAAGGATCACTTATTCCATAATTTTGTGATTCTTGAGAAAAAAGACATGAAATGTTTTATTTCATCTACGTGATGAAAACGAAGTTTTCAGTTCAGAGTTCCTATTTGTATGGTGGCAATTAAATGAAATAATGTTGATACTCAAGTTGATTGCTCTTGGCCTGAAGCTCAATTTTTGATTCACAATTGGTCATTGTCTAAAGTTTAGGATTTTTTTAATAAGTTGGTACTGATATAGACAACATGAAAATCAAACCGACTCTTTTAAAAGTATGATTAACATAATGAGTTTCCTTAATAGGAATCCATGGAGTCGTTAATTCATCATTTCAAGCTGTACACAGAAGGATATCAAGTTCCTCCAGGCGCGACATATACAGCCATTGAGGCTCCTAAGGTACTCAAGTCACCACTGCCATTTAGGTTCCTAAGGCACTTTACTCACCACTGCCACTAAGGCTTCTAAGGTACTCTAGTAAGCACTGCCATTAAGGATCCTATGGTTCTCTAGTCAGCACTTTCCATGAAGGCACCTAAGGTATTCTAGTCACCACTGCCATTGAAGCTCCTAAGGTACTCTAGTCACCACTGCCATTGAGGTTCCTAAGGTACTCTAGTCACCACTGCCATTGAAGCTCCTAAGGTACTCTAGTCACCATTGCCATTGAGGTTCCTAAGGTACTCTAGTCAATGCTGAGGTTGAGGGCTTCTAAGGTACTCTAGTCACCATTGCCATTGAGGTTCCAAAGGTACTTTAGTCACCACTGCCATTGAATCTCCTTAGGTACTCTAGTCAATGCTGCCATTAAGGACTGCTAAGGTACTCTGGAATTGAGGTTCTCAAGGTACTTTAGTCACCGCTGCCATTGAATCTCCTTAGGTACTCTAGTCAATACTGCCATTAAGGACTGCTAAGGTACTCTGG
>JAOBRD020035065.1:0-10618 GCA_027575215.2 Hydrozoanthus sils
CCGAAATGTCGAGCTAAGTGCAGGGAAACCCTACACTATGCGACCTGATATGTGTAAGTGAGTGTTGTGCAGTGCTGTGAGTGCAACTAGGATATTTCATAGATTGTCCAGAAAAATTTATTGAAAAAAAAAAGAACAGTAAGAACATACAAAAAAGAAATAAATAATGAAGTAAACAAAACAAAACAAAACAAAACAAACCCATTAGCCTACTTACCAAGATATGGTCCATTTTCAAAGATTAGTATAATTTTAGAGTAAAATCCAATGAAACTCTATTTCAAATAAATGTTTCTTTTTTTTTGCTGTAATAGTTCATCCAATCATAGAACTCCAATATGAAAGCAAAGACAACCTTTTGATTTTCACTATCCCCTACATGGAATTTTCTTAAAAACAGAAATGTATGAATGAGCCAAAAAGAAAAAGCAATTGCTTACGAGGATAGGGTCAATTTTCAAAAGTTAACTAATTAGATGAGCGGTTTTGACAATATCGCAATTAACACCTTTCTGCATTCCACTGCTGTCGACCTGCCTAGTTCTTAGTTGTACCGTAATACTTAAAAGTTGTACATCGCTTCAGACTGTAGTTCTTTGTTGGAAGTAAGGCGTCAACTACACTATAGGGACTACAGTCTGTAACGACAGTATCTATCTTTCATTTTTTCACGGTGTACAACTTAATATATTTATCAAAGTGTTTCTGTGGAAGCAATAACGAAGGATCTCAACTTAACCGGCCATGAACAATACCATAGCTACCAGTTATAATTATGGCTTGTCAGCGTTATGATGGTGGTAATAATGATTATCAGTCTCACTTCTCTGAATGATTACGGTTATTATTCTGATCTTAATGATTAAGGGAATAAAACAGCCTCGCGCGTGTTTCTAGACACACGCTTTGACGTAACAGAACACGAGAAAAGTGTTGAGAAGAAAACGAATCGAAGCCAAGTTCAAGTGTCTTCTTCGTCATAGCGTGTTCTATTTTTGTCTAGAAACACTAGCGAGGCTATTTTATTTCTTTTAGAAAAAAACCTCTCCAGTCCAGACAGAAAAAAATTAATTAAGTGTTTTCTTGCGTTGTGTGACGTCATATGGTGGTTTCTATATTCAGTTATAATAAAAACGTAGCTATAACCAATTACAGTGCGCGTCATCCCGGGATTAATTTCTAATGCTGGTTATTAAACACCCTTATTTTGATGTTAACCAGCAATTCCACAACAATCATCACATGGTTCAATGCTGCACGCAATTTTCAAAGTTCGAAAAAAGATAGTTTGTTGATGACACAAGCCTTGAAAGCAGTCTTTTCTTAAGCACAACCACTTATTGCATGTTGGCTGATTATGTAATTGTAGTAGTTGTAGCACATTCGTTTTTTCTGTCTGCTATACGACAACAGTAAAAAGTTTAAGGGTATTAAAGTATTATTAGAAGCCCGTGCATTATCACGAATGCTGCAATATGATTGGCTAACCTACTCGCTGTCTCTTTAACAAGGAGAAAATGAGCTGGCAGTTTCTATCAATTGCCATTATATATTGAGAATGATGTAAAACATTTTACAATACGATATGCCTCTAAACGGACCTGTCAAAAAACCATTTTACAAACAATTTGAGAAAGGCAGCAGTGCGCGCTGTCGAAAATTTGTGAATTGCTTTTGTAACAGATCAGATTAGAGGCATATCGTATTTTAAAATTATGAACAAGTAGTATTTAATAGAATCGTTTGAGAATGAATAACAGAACTATAATAATCATTGATAAACAAAGTTTTCTTTTCTCCTCAAAATTAATCTTGATGATAAATATTTTTCGCGTGCAGGTTCGCTCGGGAGTCCGCCCGCGCTTTGTACCATAACTTGTTGCGCCTTCGTTTCATCCAAAACTGTTTTGTCAATTGGAAGCTTCAAGTTGTCTTCAGAAAGACGATTAAAAATCGGTAATTGTAAACACTGCATTGGATCGCACAGGCACATCGCACAGAATACAACTTTTTTGACTGGCTAGATTTTTACCATTAAGTAGCAAAACCGATGTTTTAAGCAAAATATTAAAGAGGGTTAAGCTATATAGAGGCAGAAAGTTGGTATAATAATAAAATTGCTTCTAAAACAATTACACTACTCGTTGTCGTTTTCTAGGAATCTAATTTAAGATTACTGTTAAAAGCTCGTAGAAAACGAAGAGTGATCTAGCTCTTAAAAAGTACAAGTTAATCATATTAGTAGGGGCTTGTGTAAACCTTTTAAGAACCTTCAAAAAATCTTTTTACGGAGCTAAAAAATACTGCATTCAGTTTTGTGGTGCACATTGCATGAAATGTTTTGGTGTTTCTTGCTTGATCTTCAGAACTCGAGTCTTGTTCACGATGCTTTCTCAACTTGGGTGGAGAAAGTCACGCCAACATCTTTTACAGCTTGTGTGATGAGAGCAGCCCGAGAGAAAACTAGTGTTCCCCCTGGTTACGGCACCACCACCCTTGACTGGACGGCCTTTCAAGGGGCTCCTCGGGGTACTGCAGTTGGAGAGGAAATAATACCAAACTGGTGGGAAGGAACAACTTGTCAAACAGTAGACTTGAGGAAAGTAAGTAGTAGAGGTAATAGCTTGTAGGGTAGCTAGTAGAAGCTAGTAGAAAAGTCGTAGGGTAGCTAGTGGACGTTGTTAGGGTAGCTAGTATCAGCTACTTGGGTAGCTGTTAGTAGGGTAGCTAGTATCAACTACTAGGGTAGCTATTAGTAGGGTAGCTGTTTGTAGCTAGTAGTATAGCTAATAGACGCTGGTAGGGTAGCTACCAGTAGCTATAAGGGTAGCTAATAGACGCTGGTAGGGTAGCTAATAGACGCTGGTAGGGTAGCTAGTAATAGCTAGTTGGGTAGCTAATAGACGCTAGTAGCTAGGGTAGCTAGTGGTAGCCAGTACAGTAGCTAGAAGACGCTGGTAGGGTAGCTACTAGTAGCTATAAGGATAGCTAATAGACGCTGGTAGGGTAGCTAGTAGTAGCTATAAGGGTAGCTAGTAGATGCTGATAGGGTAGCTAGTAATAGCTAGTTGGGTAGCTAATAGATGCTGGTAGGGTAGCTAGTAATAGCTAGTTGGGTAGCTAATAGACGCTGGTAGGGTAGCTAGTAATAGTTAGTTGGGTAGCTAATAGACGCTAGTAGCTAGGGTAGCTAGTGGTAGCCAGTACAGTAGCTAGAAGACGTTGGTAGGGGTAGCTAGTAGTAGCTAGTAGTGTAGCTAATAGATGCTGGTAGGGTAGCTAGTAATAGCTAGTAGGGTAGCTAATAGACGCTAGTAGCTAGGGTAGCTAGTGGTAGCCAATACGGTATAGCTAGTAGAAGCTTGTAGGGTAGGTAGTACAGCTGCTATTAGTAGCAGTAGACGAGAAGAAAAGGCAAAAAAATTGAAAACAAGCCTATACGATTGTTATGGACAAAGTCAGAAATATTGAGTAAAATGAGTAACATAATAAACTTGACGTTATTCACTGCAATAAATTTCTACTTCAGAATCAATTTAGCGAGCTCCCCAAAGTGCTTGTGACGTCAGAACACATGATAGAGGGTCAAAAACACGACGCTGCTACTGTCTGGACGCAACATATCACCAGAACTTCCTTTAAGATTTGTCTTCGTGAGATGCAGTACTTTGATGGTATTCACAAAAGTATACATGTTGTAAGTTCAAATTGCTATTCACCAAATTAGATTTCTTTTACTGAGCACAGCAACTAGCTAGAAACAGATGTCAGGTGCAACTCCAAGTTCCGAGAAATTGAAGCTACAGCCTCAACAAAGACAAAACAAAAACTGACGAAACTGTTAAGATTAAATATTTATGACCACAATCGGATAAATGTTTGGCAACAACAACAACAGCAAATTTTTATTTCCAAATTTAAAGTGGGAGAACATAAGTACAGCAACCCTGCAAACAGCAGAGCTTATCAAGGCGGGAAGGCATGACATGCGATCGTTAGGCGAGGCGATTTATTGTGCAACTTGTCTCGCAACGCCATTACGCCATGAGTTGAACCAATAGTTGCAAGACACGTTACACGGCGCATTTGCTCCTAAAACCTGAGATTCATTTTGTTACTGGATTTCAACTTGTGGAAACGATGTCGGCAAATTGTCTTGCAACGGTTTTAGCAATTGTACGGGATGTTACTCGCTGCAATGGCTCGTGTACCTTCGTCTCGTAGTGGCGCTCTGGGGCAAGTTGCACATAAACTTGTCTCGTGTGTAACAGCCTACTTGAATAAAGTTTCTTCCAAAGGGCAAATGCTTGAAAACCAGCTTTCCAGAACGTTTTTTCCTTTTTAAAAAAACGCAGTAGAGGACTTTTAGAGTTCTTGAGTACTTTATAGAGTGCTTTATTTTTAATAATACATTACAGCCCGGAGGGCTGAATTGCGTATCAAAAATTTAGTGTTATTAATAAAAAATAATTTCAAAATATATAACTGCAAATGTTATTATCATATACAAGTTTGAATAATAAAATTTCCGTTTCACAAAAAAATTGCTAAACTATCAAAATATAGAGATGATGACATTACAAAGGTGTTCCTAGCGCGATTAGTTTTAATTCTTGGTACATCGGAGTCCTTGTTCTTCTAGTGAATCTCTTGGGTTTATGTAAAGGTGGTAACAATCGATAACAATATAGTGTAGTCTGTGGTTTTTATCATTAGAATCACTTTTAAAAAGGTCTTTGTATAAGTTGTGATGATGATCATTTAATGATACTTTAAGTACTTTGGTGGTGAGTAATAGAATACAGGCACTGCATAGTCCAATTTGGATCTTATACACGTGGTGTAGAACAGCCCGAGATCCTCACATGGTACCTTAGCTCTTTTGAGGCCGATTACGAGTCTCGTTAGTATTGTCATCCAACAGCTAAAGATAAGAAAAGAGACTCGTGCAAAGTTTGTTTTGGCTCTTCCCTGTCTTCTCCAAACCCTTTCAGCGCCAAACACTCCAAATGGCGTTTTCATAAATTCCCCCAACTTACCAGTTTAGGAAAATTTGGTCTTTCACCTTCAGTATTTGCTTTGTCAATTTCTATTTTCACATTGCCAAATGTCATATATTGTATTAGCTAAGTAAGAAGAAATAAGATGTAAGGTGTCATCATTCACCAGAAGTATAATACCTATCCTTTGCACTGAAATCGATGGAAAAGGAGATCGCAAACAAATGATGAACGCAAATCTCGTACATTGCACCCGGGGCTTTACCAGCAGGCTTTATGTGGGGGTCAAACGAGGACGAAAGTTGTTTAGAGTTTTCCAAACTCTCGTGTGCACGGTCAAACGGCGATATGAGAGTTACATCAGCCTCAAAAAACGTATAAAACCCCTCATCGACTCTCATCCAAATCTGAGTATGTTTAAAGTTGATGAGAGCACATGAGTTTATGATATAGAGCACGAGAGTTGGCAATTAAACGAGATTTAATAAACCCCACTTTAGAGAGTTTTTCTTTTTTGTTACGATTGTTGTGCTCTCTGATTCAAATAAGCGATGAAGAGGATTAACTTTAAAGCGAAACATTTTCTTAGAACTGGATGGCCTACACGGACTTGCCAAGGAATGTCTTCTCCGAACATAGTTCCATTTACTTCCCCAACAGCCTTCCTCCTCCAGACGCTGATAACCATGCCTACTGCAAAGTAAGTTGTTACTATTAGTCGCACAACCTCGTTCCAAGGCCTTCTCCCCCAAGAGAAAGAGGGAAGGGGGAAAAGATCCTGGGAACGCGGTTGGTAGTAAGAGGTAAAAGTTGAAGACTGAAAGTTTCAAAGTTGGAAGTTTGGATATCGGAACTTGGTAGGCCTATGTAAATCCGACGTTGTTAAATGTATTTTCAAGCAACTTTGACTATTGTAGAGAATTCTACAAACTCAAAGAAGCCAATAAAAGAAGTAAAAGAAAAAGAAAATTTGAACCAATATCTTCCGATGTCAATGAAAGTGCCATTTAATTCGTTGAAATAAGATATGTATATTATGCATACCTAAAGGATGGTTTTGTTGCACGGTTGAATCCTTGAATTGGAGTTCTGCACGAAGTTAACCTGAAAGAGCAAATTTAAGGATTTTTATTACATGCTTGGT
Source organism: Hydrozoanthus sils (assembly GCA_027575215.2). Taxonomy (NCBI): domain Eukaryota; kingdom Metazoa; phylum Cnidaria; class Anthozoa; order Zoantharia; family Hydrozoanthidae; genus Hydrozoanthus; species Hydrozoanthus sils. The sequence goes on from JAOBRD020035065.1 coordinate 6,145, forward strand.
TTAGTAGAAATATAATGGACAATAAAAGCAATATCAAATAGAGAAGCAGTTTTTGAGCTTACGCATGCGCACTCTCTTCTCAAGAACTCATTTCCACACAAGCAAACTGGTAGAAAAAGAATGGATTTCAAATCATTATCCCTATTAAGAAAAAAAAAAGCTACACAAAGGCATGAGGGGGATGGGGGTCGAACGGACCCCCCGTCTAACTTCAAAAGTATGCAATCAATTGCCGTAAAACTGGTATGTGTAAAAAGTGTCAAGTAAACTTCCAATTAAGTGTAGTAACATTGCATGGCAACCGTAGCACAGAAACATCATTACCAAGTATAGAATTGGTGCTCTTCAAGGATTCCCATCCAAGTGATAAAAAATTGGTGTAAAATCTTTGCACTTGCAATAAATATATGTAAGTGTCTAACTATCTTTCAACTAATTTAAGGCACGTGGTCTTTAATTGGTTTCCGTGGTAACGACAGCAAAGAAATGTCAAAGCTGCCGACACCAAACTGTTGCAAACGGTCAAGAATAATGACATTTCGCTTAGCAAGGAAGTCGTATATGATCAACTAACTCGTTTTGTAATTAAAAAAATTAAGTTAATTATGTTGCCATGGCAACCACTTCCAAAAATCCAAGATGGCTGCCATCCGCCTAAGTTTTGGATTTTGTAAATTTCTTCTAAAACAACTATAAATATTAACAAAATTAAAAAAAATTCTACTGAATTTGTAATATAGATAAAAAAAATAATTAAGTTCCAGTCACTTTTTTCAGGCAAAACACCAAATTTCCTGTGATGATCTCATGAACAATGACGTCATCAAATTAGATTCAAAAGATGTGTTTTTAATCAAAGAATTTTTGTTGATTCAGAAAACGAAGTCTAACTATCAACTATCTATTTTAGATTAATTATTAACTACACAATGTCAAGGCTAGACCAAGATATTAAAAAATAAGGAAAAAATGATGAATGAACAAATGCTTTTTGGTTCAATCCGAAATTCTTTGTTTACATGTACTCCCTAGAGAAGCCAAAGACAATTGATGAAGCGGCCATCTTTTTGTTCTAAACAAAATAAATCATCAAAATTCTTTTGTTCAAGGGAACCAACATTGTAGCTGAAAACGAAAAAGATGATAACTATTGGCTATCGAGAACAAAAAGTTAGTGCTCGATACAGCTTTCCCACACACGGGAGATCAGACACAACGCTTTCATTGCATTGCAATGCGCAAGAGCATGGAAACTAGCTCTGTCAATCGATTTCGAAAACAATTCGTTCAAGTTAAACAAAGGCTGGACGCAAACAGCACCCACAACAGCAAAAAAGTTGTATCTGACCTCCCAACGGACTTGGTATCTCAAATATTATTTCTTCTCTGCTGAACCACAGCTTTCGGGAACGTTCCGCCATGTTTATTTTGATAAGAGAAGAAGCCGTACGTCACAGATACGTCACAGACAAGGAAATATAGTTGTCGAAAATGTTTAGTTGTCGATTAATGTCTCACAGACGGGAAAAATAAGTCGTCGTTAACAAAACAGCCACGTTAGTTATTGATAACAAAAGTATTTTTCCTTTTGAAAAGGAAAAATTGTTTGTCGTTGATAACTGAGTTTTTCAGTTTGTTATCAAAAACTTGGTACACACACGGGATTTTTTAGCTGTCGATGACGTTCAATTATCGACAACTAATAGCTGTCGATAACTAAACCCCTTGTCTGTGGAGGCTCTAAATTCTCCCAACTAGAACTCGTATTCTTCCTGTGACCATTTTATTCTTCATCTTCGGTAGTTTTTTTGTTTTCTCAATTTCAATTTTCTCATTACTACCTTTTTTAGTTATGTTAAGAGAAGTTAAAAGTTGATAAACGCAGGCTGAAGCTGAAAGGTTATTATATGGTAGAATTTTGCAACTCTAGGTTATAAATATACTCTTTTTTTATTTTCGGAGTAACACTGTATAGTAATGATCCGAGTAAGAAATACCGCAGTACAAAAGGAGGTTGACTATAGTTCTTACACGGATCTTTAAAACAGATTTGGTACGAACCTCAAGAATTCGTTGCAAATACCCATTATTTGACATTTATTTTTTTTGCTCAGTTGGTTGCGTTCAAGATTTCTTACGAAAAGAAACCCAAGGTGCTTGTCAGCCCTTCCCACAATTCATCGCACATCAACCTTGCCCACGGTGGAAGCGTGGCGTCATGGCTTGAGGTACGAAGCCGGTTTAGTTTTATTATGATATTTTTTCTTTAGGCATTGCTCATTCCTTTCTTAGCCTAAGTGGCTCATTTAGCCGACGATTATCTCCAGTTTCTGTTATAGAATTAAGCGGATGAGAGTCTTTGACTCCCCCTAGAAGGGCCCTAATCTATCGCAAGTTAGCTCCAGAAGACTGGTACGGATTTATGACATGTACAGCTGAGTCGACTGGAACAAGTCGGATAAGGTGTCTTGCTCAAAGGCGCCACTTTGTGGTCTAGCCTGGGCTCGAATTCGCGATACTAGGAATAACACTTGAACACGCTAACCACTCGGCAACTGCGACGCCGATTATTAAATCCACAAGCTTAATTCTTGCTGGAAAAGTTAGCATTTTGAGCTTAGTACCTTTCGTTAATGTGGAAGGATATTTGGTTTCGTTCCGATGCATTCAATTTAAATTTTAGTAGCTTGTAACACAGGCATTTGGTTCCTGAATCTTAAAAAATTATCAGAAAAGCAAAATGAAAAGATTGTTAGAAAATGAAACGACTGATTGATATTTTATTCACTATTGTTTTCTGCTACCGTCGTCGATGTTGGCGTATTCGTATCTTACACTCCCTGATAGCACCTGTGTGCAACACTGCCGATCTTTCATCACCAGTCAGATCCCACTAGCATAACGGTAACACTTTTTTGTGTGTCGTTGACAGAGGCTTGACAAGTCGGGCTTTAAAGTCTGTTTGAAAGAAGTACCAGGGAAACAGAACAAGCATGCTCCCGTTACTATCAACTGGGTTGCAATACCAGGTATTAACAGGGAGTTTACGAAACGAGGAGGGCAACGCCCACCACAAAGGCTTCCGAAAAACATATTTCTTGCTTTTCCTTTTTGGCCATTTCTGGTTCGTTTGCCCTCTCTTTTGTTCTAGTGACATATGTGAACAAAAAAAAAGATTAAAGCTTCCTGCATAAAGATAAAAGAAGATTGCGAAAATTTTATGTTTATCGTTCCCGTAGTCGTAAGAACTCCAATTTAAGTTTTTCATGTTGTAATTTTCAAAACGACAGCGTGCAGGTGAACCACACGGTACATTCCAACGTGCAGCTATTGTATTCACTATTGTTTTCTGACGTCGTCGTTGGCGTCAACCTCCTCGTTTCCTAAACTCCCTAAAGCCCGCCGCACACGATGAGGAAACTGCCACGCATGCTTTTGAGAACACAGACACGCGAGGCAAATATCTCAACGTGTGCGGAGAAATTTTGCTCTCTTGCTCACCTCGCGTGGTGAAACGTCGATTTTCTGCTGTGTTTGATTTTTTTTCCTCGCGCGGCGAAAATTGCAGCGTCTGCGAATGTCATGAGGAAATTTCTTCTCAAGATTTAAAAAAACTGATCAGTCAAATACGCTTAACCGGTCACATGATTGTCTGCTCGGCCAGAAACAACAACAACAAAGTTGTGGAATTGTGGTCGTATTATCCCTGCTTGAGTAAGGTCACCAGGGTTCAATTAGTTTAGCAGAACTTTAGAAAATCAGACTGTTGAGGAATCAGCAAAAAAGGTCGACCAAACAGGGAATAAATCACCATCTATAATTTTTACGAACTGTCAAAAGACGCGCGGGTCGCAGAAATCTAAAATTGTCTTTGATAGTTAAAGACACTCATTATCAAAGTTTCTACTTTCCTCCCTCTCATCTGGTATTAAGTGCAAAAATTTATTTAAAGCTATTTTTCAAACAATGCGAAAAAGAGACCACGAATGCGAAAAACCAATTGAAAATACGTATTCAAAATTTTTTCAATTTTTTTTGTGATTTGTTGACGCGCTTTTGTGTTAACTTTCTTACAAAAATTGAATTTGTATTGCCTTATTATCTTAAAGGCTTTATAATAATGATACAAAAAAAAGGAAAAACAGGAGAATTTAATTTTAATTAAAATCGCATAGTTCACCGTATAAAGTGCGCGTTGATTAATTTAGTTAACTACAGTGGGTAGTTTTTGTGGATGACAAAGGAGTGCGGATTTTGTGAGACTATCGTTTGTACAAGCATGAAATAAAAGCGTCATTTCGACTGAAAACAAAAGTTGTGAATGGCAAACATTTTATTTACTACTGAAAACAAATAATTTCTAAATTTTGGGCTAAAATTTTGGTTTATAGAGCGATCAAAAACCGCTAACTTTAGGCTTAGCGGGCACTCGCCGTCGATGACTCGTATTTCAAGTTCAAGTAAACAAGACTGC
>JAOBRD020035171.1:0-10618 GCA_027575215.2 Hydrozoanthus sils
GTAGTAGTAGTAGTAGTAGTAGTAGTAGTAGTAGTAGTAGTAGTAGTAGTAGTAGTAGTAGTAGTAGTAATAGCAGTTTTCTTGTGTCAAACGATATTTGCCCTTTTAAAGTTCTATAACAATAGCACTGACTTCTAAACCTCATTATAAAGTAGGTAACATCCAGATATTTTATGCTTAACATTTAAGCAACTTTGTCCGCCTATCTATGATTTACGGCGCCTGATGAGGAAGAAGACTTCCTTTTTATGATCGGAAATATTTTCCAATACACGTGGTTGGAAAACAAAAGCACTTCCTGTCAGTTCATGCAGGGGAAAAGTGAGAATGTAACTGTATTCTTGTGTATTAGCAGAGAGAAAGAGAAATCATGAACTTTCTTTACAGGTTGTTTTAGGACAGATCAAACCGATACACTGGAGCTTTACTAACATGAATACTAAAATGTAAGAGTATTGCATGAAAACACTTGCAGTTCTGTTGCTATGACTTGCGATTATGCAGCAGCTACATACGACTGCAACTAGGCGACTTATGATTGCGTTACAGCCACAGGGTTAAACTAACATACAATTATAGTCCTCGAATAGTTCAGATAATTCCATATGGAAGCTTGCAACTTGGTTACAAGGTTTTTAGCCAAAACTTCCACATAGAATCATTCAAATCATTCGAGAACTAGAGCCATATATAACTATTAGACATATCAAGCGAGCAGCTTTCGAGACGCATGTCCAGCGGGAATAGACAACGGAATTCACTTAACCAGTGACTCGGCTCCCATCGTGAGTCTCTGTAGTTCAGTGGGTAGAGCATCTGACTGGTAATCAGAGTGTTTCGGGTTAGATTCCCGTCGTTGAATCTTTTCTGGGCGTTCAACTTGTGGAGCGCTTTCTTCCTTAAATACGTTTCTGAGGTTTGCTTGTTACAATGAGCTCATAGGGATTGGCTTATGACTAGGAGGCTTGCACGTTTTGTGGTTGCGCGCTTATTTACGGTTGCGATTCATAAATTTAGGCGATTTCCAATATTAAATAAATGGTAAATGTGATTTGAAATCAACAGTTGAACAGTTTCATTCGATAGTTTATAAAGCGCTAGAAAACTGCCTCAGGGAAGAAGCGTCTTTCAAGACTAACTTTAAGATTTACACGGAAACTACAATCTGAATCAGTGTCTCGTGTAAACTGAAGCTGGGGGCAATCTTGCGCAACCAGCGCGTTTATCATTTCCAACGCGTCTGTGAGAGGCAATTATGTCGACTTTCATCGCTGGTGCTATCAGGAATCTACAAGAAGCGCTTTTGAGTAAAAAGAAGTATGATAACTTACACTCACAACTCGAGTATCTTACATCAAGGTTTGCCCTATCACTCCTTTATCTAAACGAGACTGTGTATTGGCTCTCTCTTTACCATAGCGTGTTAGCTCCGAGCGAAAGGAAGGCCAAGAACAACTTCATAGATATTAAAACAATCAAACGGAGAGGTTGGTTCTGTATTGTTCTCGCCGGCCGGGAATACGTAAACTATAGAGCAAGATATGTTTCTAATGTCACTGTTTCCAGAGACAATGCTTGACTAAGGTATCGGAGAGTGAGTACTGAAACATAATTATCTTGATAATCAAATATACATGTATAATAACAATCAATTACTCGCAGTCTAGATACACCTATTATTTTCTTGAATTTGGCAGATTCAATAAACTCTGGATTGGCTACGATGAACATTGAGTCCTTCAGTTGCGTTCTTTGATATATTTTGGACCTCCAAGGCACTTGAACTTTAATAATTTCTTCCAGTTGTCGCAGAAATAAACAAATTTACGTTAAACATAAATAGAATATCGTGACCTGAGCTTCGACGCACACCGTTCATTAAGGCACTCCTCACGGTTTGCAAGATTGTTTTCTAACTATATTCTACAAGCAGATTTTAGCTCAACTATAGTTAGTCTTACCTTTTTGGCGTGGTGCGGCTTACGATGGGCAGAATCTCGACTGACAACGAGTTTCAACTGCTTACAAATCTGCAAGGAATTATTCATGAGTTAAGCAGTGGAGTGGGCAGGCTTCCTGTTTCGAGACATTAAGAGCTAAATGGAAAGCGATGGGGCGTTTTACGTGCGCTAAAGGAAAATGCTTCTAAACGGTTCACAGAACACGTTAAAAAAAACAATACTCCAATATAAAAGGCCTCAAACAAACCATGAACTCCCTATACCCCAGGCAAGCAAACAAAATCTTTCAGCAAATTGCAGTGAAGCAAGTCGCTCATTAAAAAAGAATTTAACACGTAAGGTGTGGACTGGGTTAGAGTTTTGAAAACACAAAGAAAACACGAGTCAAGGACAAAGGTTATGCCTTCGTGACTCTTTCTTATCTTTGTTTCTAACAAAAGAGCTTATTTTAGCTTCAGTATTGTCATACTCGATGTGAGGCATCGTTAAAAATCAAATTGACTTAAGCTAATTTACGAAAGATCACGAAGTCAACAACTCCAGGCTGTGAAGTCGCCAGAAAATGCTATCGCTTTTGGTGGAGTTTTCCTGATTTTTTTTAGGATTAAAGCAGCAAAATTGCCGGCAAAAGCGCGACGCAGTGACGCCGCATCGCTTGATATAACTGGGGGCAATAGAGTAACTTGATTAGATGTTAAAGTTGCGAAAAAGTGGTGTAGAACAGTAAATTTTAAAACTGTTTTTCTTCATAAAACATTTGATTTGCTGTTCTACATCAGCAAGTGGCATACCAGTAGAAAACAAACCTAACAAAATATCACAAAATTAATAACCGCGATGGAACTCGCGATTTATGATCGATATCAGTGCATGCTGAAAAATAGGCAGTTCAGAACATGATGTAGTTTAATTTAATTGAGCGGGGGCATCGATCGGCCTGTGCTGTCGATAACTCAGAGGGTTGTTATGAAATGTATTGAACGAATGTCGAAGTTTATCACTAATTGCCATATAAACGGAAACAGAGTGATGTAAAAATGTTTAAATTTAGATGTTACTGTGCCCCATTTGACTAAATTAATACTACAAGAAAGGCCAGCTGATTTATAGTAGGTGACAAGAATACTTGCTTTCCCTGAAAACGGAGGTTGGAAGTTGATGCAATCTCTAACAGCATCTGAGCATCTTAATTTACCGCATGTTGTTTCATAACAAAACATCAAATTCTTTTTAAAACACGGGGAAAGAAATCGAGACACTACATCAAAATAAAAAAGCCAGAGTTTGCCGGTATACTGTACTGTATCGCTCAAAAACTCACGCAGTGAATATATTTTGTTGCCCGCACTAAAACAACTATATCCTGGTCAAAGTTTCGAAGAACTGCGCGATCGTGACGAATAATGCGTTTTGTAGCGAAAACTTGTTTATATCAACATGAGATAATTAAGGAGATGAATTATTTTCACTCAAGACTAAAATATTAAGATTATATTAAAGCGTTCTATGTGAGTCATTCTAAAAGAGAGTAACTGTGCTGTTTGACTGAGTGTGAAAACATCGATCTGTTGATTGGCATATTAGCTGCCTTTTTCAACGATTTCATTCAATGATCATCACTCAAAAGCCAAAAGGAAGCCTAAAGTTGATTAACTTTTTAACCAAGGAGGAAAACTGCTTTCGGCTTGCACTTTTTGAGTAATTAGATATATTCTTTAGGCTTAAGTTATTATACACCTGAAAATTAGTTCACCAATGGCTGTTTTTTTTCAATTTGCTTTGTGCCGAATCATATTTTTTCTAGTACAGTTTATAGCTTCGATTCTTCACTATCGACCTTCCTATAATTGAATTTAAGTAGCGCCGACACTTATTCAAAACGCAAATTATTCCAGTCCCCTGTGAACCAACATTTTCTGATAAACTTCAATGATAAAGTCATGCCCATGTGGTACCAGTCTTTCTTCGAAGACCGGGCATCGTTTTACTTTTGACTGGTTCATTTGCGCCGGTGGTTTCGACAAATGTTGTTTACGTCGTCCGTCTTCCTGTTTTTCAATATTTGTCAATTCAATTTGAACAAAGGTGAATAAAGAGAGAACTGATAAGCTTAAGTTATTAAACTCAGCCTACGAACCTTTCTTACAATATCTCCTCAAATCTGGATGCTACGACTGCGATCAAAGTCCAAAGAAGAAATCATCCCTCAACGATTTCAGTCTGAGATGACCGTCTCCCAACTCTAAGTGCAAGCAACTCCTGTATTATTCACCTTCCTGCATTAATGACAATTCGCTCTTGTCTACTAGTTTATTAAATGGACAATGCAAATTTTTTCAACCTAGGATATTGGCCTTAGAAAGCGATAACCTGTTTTGGTTTAAGAGCTTGTTGAATCTATCCATGCACCTGTCACGTGTTAAGTATGACAAAGAAACAAAAAGAAGGTCAATATACTTAGAGAAGCAACACATATTAATAAAACCCAATTAGATCAAAGATAATTAACCCTAGAAACTATATGAGACGCGTTGGAGAGCCGGTTTTAACTCTTATTGCTACTTTGCAAATTGCAAGTCAACTAACGCAGCTGAACTGATTGAGAACAAAATATCAAGGTTGAGAATACCGTAATTTAGTGAGTTTGACAGCTGTACCGATGAACAACTGTAGAATACCTTCAAACGTTCTTTCAAAAAAGGTTGTTTATGTCAAAAAATATCATTTTCATGATATTACTTTTGTCATAAACATAAATTGACTAATAAATTTCATAATACGCCAGCAAACAAAAACCTTACTTTGTAAACTTCGTTTCTCGTCTTTTGTGAGAGTTTGGACAGAGTGGTTTTGTGAGGAAATTAAAAACTTTGAAAATGCCTTAACAGCAGACAACATGACACCACTGTCAATTTAATCAATGATCCTTTTAGTTTTTAATATACATTTTTCGAAAGAAAGGGTAACATGGAAGATGAAGCATCTACTATACAGATACCAAGCTGATGCAATGTTCAGGAAAAGTTTGCTACTCTGCTTGGTCAACGGGAGTTTTTTTCTATTACAATTTTTCGTCGTAAGGCCCAAGACTATTTTTCATCTGTGACAAATAATTTGCCGTATTTAGTATGCAGAGAAGGATCCGGCCACGATTTTTTGTTGCGAAAGAACATCTGACAATCTAAATCCAGAAACAGCTGGTCAGAGACCTACCGGTCGGCAAGTGTGTGATATAGAACTCGGAAAAACCGAGCTCCTGACGGGAATCGAACCCACTACCTTTGGTACACGTGTATAACAGTCGGGAGCTCTACATGTACAACTGAGTTATGAGAACTCGTATGGAGAGCAAAGCCATCAAATTGGGTTATGGCCACCGGACTGTATCGCACAGGCGCTTGAATGCCAAGGTGTATATTCCAATAACTCACTGATTGATTAACTACATCACGTAGTCACTTTAGTTAGTATTTCTCAAAATAAACGAATAAGAAATCAGTGAAACTGTGCAGAATTCGAAACTCGGAAAAAAACAAGCCCCTGATAGGAATCGATGGGAATCTAACCCATGACTTTCCGTTAAATGGTCGGACGCTCCACCACTTAGCAGTGGCCAAGAGTTTGTGGGAGCTGCTCTCTCATCAACCAATGGAAAGCAAGACTTTCTCAAGGTCTTTCTCACATTTACCATATCCGTCCATGACTCCCGCTTGCACTTCGAGGCTCTGTAGCACGCTTCGCGCGCTCCCCCGTCTGTTTCGCGCGCTCCTCCGATTGCTGCGCACGCTCCCCCGACTGCTTCGCGCGCTCCTCAGACTGCTTCGCACGCTCCCCCGACTGCTTCGCGCGCTCCTCCGACTGCTTCGCGCGCTCCTCAGACTGCTTCATGCTTGGGTCCTTTATTCTCTGAGCTCAACTAGTGCCAAGTCTAGCAAACATGTAAGAAGGGAGAAAGCGTACAGATCCGGTATAAAAAAGCAAATTTAAAGTCAAGACGAATGGCGTCTGGGCCAGACAAATATAATCTGTTGCCCCACAACAAAAAATAAGATCAACTAGTACATGTGTGCTTGGGTAGCTCTGATTGACACAAATCCATGCCCTACTGAAATTCTTGAGGTTTCTGACAAAAAATCGTAAAGTTTGACGTGGGCTTTACGAGCCAAAAGTCGAGCATATGACCAAAACAGATATCTGTTGTAGGCTACTAAATTATTTTTCTGAAACAAGCAGTGGGATATTTTGTAACCTAAACTGGATTTCGTTTTTTCTTCCTTTTATTGACTTTTCGGGCACCTTTTTTGTTTTTTGTGAGCTTGAAAGTAATTCACACGCCTGTTTATTTTTTATTTAGTTTTGCAGAAAACTGTTAAGCACTTCATAAAGCTTGGATTGTTTTCGGTATGCGGAGTCTTTATACACAAACTCGCGTGAATAAGCTCCGCTATTCCATGCAGGTGGATTTCAATTGAACACAATAGGTTTCGATTTTAATAAGCTAAAGTTTGTTTTTGCTAGTGTGTTTGTTTGTTCTTCTCTAGGCGGTAAGCCCTTTATTCAATTCTGACGAGCACAAAACAATCGAAAAGTGCATGTTTCTGTGTATGTTTGTTAGTACGACTGACTACGTAAAAGCAGCAAAAAACTGACTCGAAGCGACATACAAAAAACGAAAACAAAACTCAAAAAAACAAATTTGTTTTGTTTTCATAATTCCTGGGTTTTTTTGATAAAGCAAACAAAACAAACACACATGCAAGAAGAGTTGTAAAAAATAAAATAACTCATTTTACACAACGAATACATACAAAATTTTAAAATATTGGTTTCAAAATTAAAAAGACTTGTATCACACTTTAATTTGCAACAAGAAAATTAAGACTGGTTTTAATTATAAAAGTTTTGATTTTGAAACGAATAAGAGCGTTTGTTAAATATTTGGACAAGAGATGAGAGCTCATTGTTTTTTTTACTAAATATAGCACTCTCAGCCTTAACAAATTCAGTATGATAAAACTTTTGGCTTCTCTCCTAAAACTGACTCTCAAACGTTAAGCTGTGCACATAGTTAAATTCGCCAAATAGAATATCAAATTTTCATTTTTCTTTAAGAATTCTCGATTATTCTGTACGCATGTATGGAAATATATGTTACAGGAGTTTTATTTTCATATCTTGTAAATGTGTCAAACTTTATTATGTTTTTAGCATTTGCTATGGAAAACGTATGAACTAGCCTTCGACTTAGTGTTTTGTCCAAGAAGAATAAAATTATCTATCTATATATCTTGCTAACGATCTGCTTCAGCACTCAGTTAAAACTGAAAAAAATGCTTACCCTCAAACTTTATGCTTTTCCCTAAGGCCGGAGCCTTAATCTACTGCTCTTAATTTTGTTTACTGCTTTGAAGAACTGGTCACACGTAAAAAATGACCCTAAGGTTCACCAAACGTCATTCAGGTTGTGTAAAAAGTGCTACTTGTCATCTGAGCACTGATTGGATAAAATTAATTCCGAGTCGTTTGATTGGCTAAGAGGAGAATGGCCTTATGTCGATTGGGTGAAAACGAGTAATTTGAATACTGAACACTGAAGAAACGTTTGACAAATGAACTAGCTAAAGTCCCTATCAAGCTTATTTTTTTTAGTTCCAGATTAAAACTATTGTCATCTGTGAACTCAAAAATCGAATAACCAAATAAAAATGTCTACGTCTAAGTACGCTTTTTTATCAAAAAAAGTTTGGAATGTAAATTTTGACGGAGCAGGCCGGGGACTGGTAACCTGTGACGTAGCAGCAGTGAGTTATGTGGTTTTTGCTTGAAAAAAATTATTTCTGTTTATCATTTCAAACAATTTCAAGGGAATAATTCATCGATTAAAGTTATAACAATGTGACTATTGTAGCCAGAATTGAATTTTTTTGAGATAAAAAAGACTGTCTCTGCTTCATGCCTCCTGCTCCGTCATATGCCTCGTGCTGCGTCATCATTGCACGCTTCAAGTCTAAAAATGTAACACGAACGGCAAGAAGAGGTTTTATTTTCGGAAATTACTATTGTTAAAGGGTTCTACTTATCATTTGGAGCTTAAAAAAATAAGCTTGATAGGGGCTTTAAATTGTTTATATCATACAAACTCCCCTTTCTCTACAATTAGTAGAATCACTAAGAGCTCAACTTAATCTGTACACGCGCCGGAATTCTATGTGGTTTTTTGTCAACGTTTAAACAACATTCAATTATGCCGAATGCTGGCTCGATAAAACTGGACACTGATAGATACAAAAATTCTTTGGTGTTACTGCAAGCGAGACCTTAGTAATAAATCAATAAAAGACTGCTACTAAAATATACATACTGAGTCTTAGTTGAGAGACGTGTCGATAAGTCAGTGATGACTGTAAACTATTCCGCATTGAGAGTACAATTAACGGATACATTTATCATGGGCTGAAAAATGAATGCTCACAATGAGTGTACAACGGAAATAGTCTTAGGTCCGGTTTAAACGAAATTTCCTGACTACTCCTCCAAAAGTAGACAACTTAACGAGGTCCATGGATGGAGTTCCACGCTAGGTTGTAAAAATCACAGATGTGCCAGTTCTTTTAAAAGTGTTGCCACATTCCTTAACTATTGCGTAAAAAAAGAAATGACTATTTACGTCTTACTTTAGCACTGGTAGAAGTAACTCTGGTAGAAATCTTAATAAAGTCGCAAAAATTTATCTGCAGTTTCTTGGATATTTTTTAGACATTCTAATAAAGTATTTTTACTTAATTAATATTAATAATAATAATAATAATGATAATAAAAATAATAATAATCGTATATTTAAAAGCACAACTAGCAGCTGTAAGCTATAATTACATGTATATATTAAAAAGTTAAACTTATAAAATTCATTAACAATGAATACTATAATAAAGACCTATACTAATATATGACAATAAAATCCAGTTTACATTTGTTGCGTGCTTGCATAGTGTTTTATACTAAGTATTTCTAACCTCTTTGTGTTTTGTTTGCGGCATCGAAAACATACGCTTATTTCTAAAATCGTATTGTCCCTGTGCGCAGGCAGCAGGCCCGCGAGTTTATGTTGGCCATCGCTCTCTACAATTTGTTTAAAAAGGGTTTTACACAATTCCTCGCGTCTATAGAAGAGTGGATTAACTTACCTATACCTTTCCGGGTTCTTGAATTTAGTAAAACTGGAATATGCTTGATTGGAGTTGATTTACAGTACACTAGTGTAGTGGATACAAAACAACTACCTTGAATATTTTGGGTCATGTAGTGACGCTTAAATGACGTTTCTGGAACTTTGGGCACAGTTTTAACTCTGTTTATAACCTTAAGAGTTAAAACCCTTGAACATCGTGTCATATGATTTAAGAGACATATTTCTTGCCCTTCCACTTTCAGCCTATCATTAGATCTGCGTAACCGTCTTAAAAATTTAGTGATAGGGTTCTGAAAAACGTACAATGATAGGATCTGCTATTGTATAAATATTTTATAGACATCTGTATTTCAGTCTATCTATATATTAAATAAAATGGCAATGGCTGCCATTTCTGAAAGACAGAGCATATTAACTGTTGGGCCTTTCACATGCTCAGTGCAGTTACGGGTGTGCATGCAAACAAAAAGTTACTTTGGTAAACTTGAGTGGAAAATTCACCATAATAAAGGTAATAGATATATTTACTTTAATGAGGTTATCTTTTAACACAAAGGCTTTCGAGAGTGCTCCGTTTTCTCCTCCAAATATAGTCATCTTATACTGCCCAAAAACCATGCATGACACAATCAAACTTAATTACTGACAGAGATAGTACTGAGCTTAAGTCATCCTAACGAAACTTTAAATCAAACGTTAACATAGTCCAAACAGACTGAAACACAAATTTTGGAGCTCTGTCAGGCCGGAGTCATGTTATGTTCTTGGTAAGACTTGGACAATCATGAAACCCAGAGTATTTTCAATTTTCTTTTCGGTTTAGCTATTGTATTCTTGTATTTTTTTTTTTGTGAACTGGAACAAGATTTTACATTCGACAATTTGTGCGCTTGAACTATTTGAAAGTTTGAAGTAAAGAAAAGAAAAGAAATTTTTTAAAAAAGTATATTTTTTTAAAGTTTAAGAAAAGATATTTTTCTAGCCCACGCACTGTCGTAGTTACATCCAAACCTGCATCGTGAAAGCCGAAAAAACCGGAAAGCGTGAAAGTTTGACGTTGTCATATCGAATAGAAGGGGTTTATTTATAACAGATAAGTCCTCGAGTACCTCAGTCAAAACCGACATCTTTATAACCACTGGCGAAGAGGCTGGCAATTAAGAGCCGGTGTCAATAGTTTCTCAGCATGAGGTGACCAGCTGTCGTCAAAGTTGTTACGCAATAGTATATTAGACATTCTCTTTTTTGTTCATGTATTGTACTAATCAAAAATAACAGTGGTACCTGAATAATTGGTTGATAAACAAAATACGCAGAAGGAAATTTGTATATTTGTTTTTGGATGTCTTGATGAAATATTGGCCATGAAGTGGCGGGCAAAAGACCGTAAGCGCCGAAGACCTTCAAAACTACAAAAATTAAATTTTCTGACGGAGGACTATGGTTCCTTTCTGGGAGAGGGAGAAGG